>CM035413.1:33545196-33547696 GCA_020310875.1 Ceratopteris richardii | reverse complement strand
TGGGTAAAGTTTGAGAGCCTAATTGTAAACAGGCTGTGAGAATTATGAGTAGGAACATTTATTTGTGAGAAAGTGTTAAGTGTTTTCTAAAACAGGTTCAATCTCGATGGTCAGATATTTGATCATTTCTCAGTGCACAGTGTAAAGTTTTGCACAAATGAGGAGTCAAAATTGAAGTTGGAAGGTAAGCCATCTATGGCTAAAAGTATTTGTATAAACGGGTTCTAGTTTGAGAGAACCAATCCTTAGAAGTTGCATTTGTCAAAGTCGACTGTAAAGAACTATAGTTTTAGACATAGGTAACTTGTTAAGATCATTTTTCAAGATCTACTGAGTGTTTTGGAATGATTTAACTTGGAGGAGGTGTGCAAAGTATAGGCAACAACATTTGCAAAGTTTTATCAAAAACTTTACACATTTGATAAGTCAATGAATGAGTTATGTGTAGCAGACTTTCTATGTAGTCACCTTCTTCACAATTTGTTCAAAATTTTGGAAATTAAGTATTGATCCTCCAAATTGGTGAAGATTTTAAGTTACTCTTGATATAGAGGTGCTTTAACTTCAAGAGTAGCTTGTTCTTTTGGAGATTAACCATCTCCATCAGTGGTATCAGAGCACGAAGCAGGTCATTGCTTCCTTGAAGAACAACCTGTGTCGGATCTCCTCTTTATGGCTACCATCAAGATCATGAATAGGGATCACTACTTCCCAATAATGTCACAAAACTTTCAAACCATAATCTAGGGATTACCATGCATGGCACAGATGTTTGGACTAGGGCAGGAATCAATGCATTTTTGTGACTTCCGATATATTTACCAGATTTCCAAATATGCACTCAAGTCATGAACACACTCCATTCCACAGTAGATAAGCCCTCAATCCCGAAAACTAGAGTGCTGAACAAAACAGGTGCATGGACAAATATTATATTCACACATGAAACCATCAACAAAGCATTTTGATGGAGTCAAGACGGTCTCACAAATCTCAAGGATGAATGTTATGGTGCCAAAAAGAAAACCTTTCTAGAAATGAAAAGAACAGATATTGAAGAATCAGTTCAATTAGTGCATCACCATTTTTGTTTCCCCAGCATGAACAGATATATAGCACCTGAGAAGATTGTGGTTCAATTTCTCTCCCATGCAATGAGGCAAATCAGGAATCAAGTATATTTTACTCCATATATTCAAGATCGCCTATTTGAAGCTAAGAAGAAATGGAATCAAAAGAAGTTCCTGAATGGAAGCTCTCCATTGACTTTGCTAATTTATGAGGCACTTCAGATGAAAGAATGTCTACGTTTGATGCCAACCTCCATCGAAATGGCAAAATATGTGAAGTCCGCTACTATTCCAATAAAAGGGAAAATAGTCATGTCCACATAACAAGTGGGAAAAAGTTCCAAGAAACCAATGAGAAGGGCTAAGCATGCTAGAGATGAAGCGGCGTAAGAAACACCACAATCCAAGCGCGCACATGTACTACCAAGGATTCCTTTGACACAACCGCCTATCACAAAAAGAGATCTCTCAATGGCACTAGAAGAAACACATACATATATGCGAGGTCAAGTTAACCTCAATGTCAAAGGATATCAGTATAGGTAGGAAATCACACATACAGATATAGTACCACCAATAAAGGATGAAGTACAAACAAGCACAGAAAAATAAGAACTTCTACAACAAAATATGGAAAAGCTATTGATTGAAATCCCAGATGATATGCCCCAAGGAAAGGCAATAATAAACAAGGCTAGATAGATAGATAGATAGATAGATAGATAGATAGATAGATAGATAGATAGATAGATAGATAGATAGATAGAAATATAGATAGATAGATACATACATAGATAGATAGATAGATAGATAGATAGATAGATAGATAGATAGATAGATAGATAGATAGATAGATAGATAGAAAGATAGATAGATAGCTAGATAGATAGATAGATAGATAAATAGATAGATAGATAAATAGATACATAGATAAATAGATAGATAGATAGATAGATAGATGGATGGATGGAAGGATAGATAGATAGATAGATAGATAGATATATAGATAGATAGATAGATAGATAGATAGATAGATAGATAGATAGATAGATAGATAGATAGATAGATAGATAGATAGATAAATAGATAGATAGATAGATAGATAGATAGATAGATAGATAGATAGATAGATAGATAGATAGATAGATAGATAGATGGATGGATTGATGGATAGATAGATAGATAGATATATAGATAGATAGATAGATAGATAGATAGATAGATAGATAGATAGATAGACAGAAATAGATAGATAGATAGATAGATAGATAGATAGATAGATAGATAGATAGATAGATAGATAGATAGACAGATAGACGGATAGACAGATAGATAGATAGAAAGATACATAGATACATAGGTAGATAGATACAAAGATAGGTAGATAGATAGATAGATAGATAGATACATAGATAGATAGATAGATAGAT
>CM035413.1:33525196-33540196 GCA_020310875.1 Ceratopteris richardii | reverse complement strand
AAATGTCGGCGCGAAAACGACGGTCGGTGGATCAGGGCGACCGCAAAAAAAGTACGGCGCACGCCGGGTGCTTGGAGCAAACTCAGGTGAAGTGAAACTCAAGGACCCAAGGAGCACATTCATCATTCAATGGCAACATAATTCATCATATCCATGAATGCATTGAGCACAATTCAGTCAGTACACTTAATTAAAGACCTTGTCATCTATTTTGATCATTATAGATCAGATCTCTCTAGGTTTCATGTGCTTTGGATATTCACACTAATTTATCGCATTTGCTTAACAATTATCTTAGTTCTTAGCATGATATTTTGTTCAATCTTTCAAACACACTTTATTAAAAAAAAAAAAAACAATTCTCTCTTTGAAGATTTTTTATTAAGGTACACGTAATGAAAAGTATAAGGGACAAAGAGTCTTTCACAAAAGCAAGAGTTGATGCTATTTAGACAAGGTGCAAAACTCTAATTGATTACCTACGTTTTCCTTTGTGATTAAAGAAAGACTTAGAACCTTGTGCATCTTGTTAGAGAACTTAGAATGACAGTAAAATCAATATAGAGTATTAAGCGGATGAAGTAAAAGCACGATACAAATCGATGTTCGTAGTGTGAAAGAAGAATTAAAGTAAAGTCCAATGACAATCAGACTTGACTGTATCTAGCGTCATTAGTAAATGAGTTCTCATTCCGCATGTCCGGTGTCTTTCAGATTTTATACATATATGAAGTTGATCGAATTGATATCAATTGAAAATCAGAAAAATTATGATTCATGGACAGCGCTTCTATTAACAGAAACAATGGCTTCATATAACGGTGGTTGCAATTAGATGCAGAGCCTTTTGCATGAAGGATTGAACAAAAGAAAGACAACGATTAAATATAGAAGATCGATGACGATGCAAATAAATAACTCTTCGCATCAGTACGAAAGAAAGTTTTTTTTAGATGAACAGAAATATTGTGATGATTTTACAATTTTCAATATAGATTGTGATCAACGACGCTGCTTAGAGCCAATGTTAACGCTGCTGAGGAGTAAATATACTTATAACAGATTAGTAGGTGATGCACTGTGAATGAAACAAAATAGAAAAAGAAAGGAGCGCTTACACCTTCAGTCATCCTATACATCATCATGTCAGCAATAAAGAATTTCTGCTCTTTTTGTCATCAACGCTTGCTGGGATCTTTCCGTTGATTTGTTGTCAGAAGTTAATATTCTTCTTCATATTATTGCCGTTATCCGTCAGCAGCACTTCTGCATCAGTTGATCGATCTTCAACGCCACCAATTCAGCATTAGAAATTCTCTGATCATCAGCAAGTTTTCTGACTGGAGAACTTTCATCTCTTATCTATTGTATAAGAAATCAAGGTACTAGCTCAGTGCGGAGAACAGAAGCCCCTTTTCCTTCAAAATACATCATCGTCAGATCTCGTCGTCAGAACATAGACTTTCCTAGAATTCGCAAACGAAAATCATCATTCTCTGAATGCTGTCTATAGCAGATAATCACCATCAGCATCACCATGTTTCATCAGCGTCGCGCTTCGCCATGTCTAATGACTACCACCATATAATTTACCGACAGTCCTAAGCCACCATCAGAAGAAAATCCCATCCATGAATTGCCTCTTGCGGGCACAAAAGACAGATGATGTCGGACGTAACAGCCTCCCAATCAAAGTCATCCTTCGTTCCGTAAAACTGCCCTCCTTTCACGTCGTATATTCAGAATTTTTTGGAAGTTCACTTTTTACATATGCGCATATACCTTCTCTACCCACGAACCTTCCAGCGCTGCCTACGTGCTAGCACAAGCGATGGAATAGCTGAAGCGGCCAACGCAGACACAACCGCGTACCTCTTCTCCTTGATGTTGATTTTTCGATGCCATTTTCTCCAGATCTTGGTTGGAGCGAACATGCGCCCTCCACGACACATGTTACCGAAAGCTCCCTGTCCAGAATGGAAATTTTTCTTCGTTGTCATTCCTTGCCTTTTGCATATACCTGCCAAGAAGGAAGAAGATCCTCCGCATGCACACGTCCTCTTGTTGGCACAATAGGAAAGTGATCCTAAAATCCTTTTCGACTTTGGTTTTCCCAGAAATAACATCGCGAAGCATCCCGAATGGTGCGGTTCAGCCTCTTCAAAACATCTTATGCCGAAAGCAATGGCTTCAAATCGTGACCACATCCACCCCCTCTGAACCTGTACATCCTCCGGATGTACCACCATCGATCTCGGTATCTGCAAGTCTTCAAGAATCCAAATGTGAGTGAAATCAAGTGCACGGGTTAAAACAAATGTGCCTATGCACGGCCATGTAATGAGCCCTACATATGCATACTCTAAGTGCATAAAAAACAGCATGGTGCAAATAGGGGAGGTATCAGGCATTCGGTGTTGAGGATTTACACTCAATTTTCATCATGGATATACAATTCAATACAAGTGCAATCACTCGTGCAACTATGGGTTTTAACCAACATATCACTCGTGCTCTTTACATTTCATTTATGCATGCGTTAGGTGCATGAAGAAAAAACAAAAATGGTGCGAAAATCAAAGTTTCATGGTATCTAAGCAAGGAAGCTCACATCACTCTCAACTCCACTCTCCTAAAGATGCAATCACTCTTCCTTACTCAGATCTGTTCTCTCTTATCACTCAAAACTTGATTTATTATTTTTCAATGATATTTACCTATCTAATTGTGCAGATGGACGTGCTTCTACGGAATTTCAAAGACGTGTTTCTATATATTTTTACATGCATATTTGGCATGCAATGCATCTCAAAGATGGTGCAAAGAAAAGATCAGGGTTAAAGCACGATAACTAATGAAAAAGATTTTCACAACTTTGTTCTTTAGTCATCATCTCCGTTGGCTTCGCTTGATCATTCCTGCACTCATAGAAACTAAACAAATCATGAGAAACATCACATCAAAATGACATTATATACATATGCAGTCCATGAAAGAACTTCAAAAACCATTTGCAATAAAACATAAGTATTTAGCTCAAATGTGGTTGCCTCTATACAATCTCTCAAAACTCTAGATCTTCGATTAGCTCCTTATCAACACCTGTCCTCAAAACTGCATAAGAGAAATTAGTAGCATCACATTCAAGAATCACATATTAAAAAAAACTTCATTTATTTGAACATTAAAAATATCTATTTGAATTATTTTGACTTCAAACCACTCAACCAACATGCATTCATTACCATAGGTGTTCCCACTTTAATTTCTTGCATTTTTAGTTTTATTTGGTTTCTTCTATCTATCTTAAGATTAAAGCAAAAAACACAAGATACATACATTTTTATTTACAAATTTCCTTTTGATATTATTAATTCTCATTTATTAGGGTTTTTCCCTTCAGACCCATCTCCCTTGATATATGGTCACCAAAGAAACTGTGCTTGAAAAGAAGCCATCTCTGAACTGCATCAATCAAGGTAGCATTCTTAAACAAGTTAGATATGTGGACAAGCCATTTCATTTGCTCGTCCATTCCTTGTAGGCTCGACTGGCATACATAGCTTTTAGAAAATTCAAACATCCATGTTTCAATCGTTTGGGCATAGTCTCCTTTATTCATGATCCTCTCATGTGAGGTTACTCTCGATGAGTCAAACACACATGAATATAGAGTGTTGATTTTTAATATGCTTAAATCATTTTTAAAAATTCTGTGCAAGCATGGATTTTGATTCATTTCATGCTTGGGATCATTTGAGGAAATATCTTCAATTGCATCATTTCGAATATGTTCTTCATCTTCATCAAAATAAACATATTGATTAGATTCATTCAATTCCTTCATCAAATAGAAGTGAGCATCATGCTCAGATGATATTACATAGTCATTTTTATCTTCCAATTTATCACGATTCCTTTCTACTTGAGTCCCATTAATTATGGTATCTGCTTCTTGTTCTAGTCTTTCCAGGAACTCTTCATCATTGTCTTTGTTATGTTCCCAGAATATTTCTCCCTCAATGTGAATGGAATCCATATCCTCATAATCAAGAAAATCTTGATCTTCAATTTCTTCATCCAAAATGTCATCACAGGATTCTACATCCATCTCCATCGATTCTTGCTCGTTCTCTTCTGAGGATGTACTTAGTCCACCTTCTTCAAGCATTGATTCTTCAATCACTGATTCTTGCTCAAGAATCTCATCATGTATGAGAATCTCAACATACGCATCCAAATCAACTTGAGCTTCATCGTTGCAATCGTTTGACTCAATAGTTTTACATTGGATATTCTTCAATGCTATACACGCATCAGATTTATCATATGTCACAATAAACATTTCATCTGCCACTTTATGCTCAATTTCTTCAACGTGTGGACTTAATTCAACATGATTATTTTTGACATACATATCAGTATTTAGAGGAATGATCAATGGTATTTTCCCATCCTCCTCATGTTCATTCATATTTCTCTCTTCATGGAATGTGGCATCATTTACATACATATTATTATTTTGAACTCCATCCGACTTATCCTCTTTTTTATGTGTAGGATCTTTGTCCAATGTGACATCGCTCAAAAGAATATCAGTATCTTGATCTTGATCTAGACTATCGGTAGGATTAGGATCATGCTTATCACCATCGCCATACACATCACTATCTAGAGGACTTATCATTTGTACATCCTCTAGATTAGCATCATACTCATCTTCGTCATCACACATTTCAACCTCTAGAGGACTCATTATTTGCATGTCCTCCTTCATATAAGTAAGTTCGTTTTCTTGCATCTCTGTATGCATGTATAATGCGGATTCCTGCATATCCATTTTCTTACCCATCGGATCTTTTATTGACAGGTCGTTAGATTCAACATCATGTTCCATGGGAGTTCCTTCAAGTAATTCAGTCATTAGATAAGAAGTTCTTTCCGAATCTTGTGTTAGAAGGGAATCATCACCATCAAGTGACATCCAATCATACTCCACATCTTGCCCGATGTCATCATGTAAGGATGCATCTCGAGCTCGATCTTCAGACATATTTATTAGGTTCTCTATTTGTATCTCATCTTTTATCTCCATTTGGTCACCTATGAGCCTTCTAGATATCTCTATCTCTTTGTTTGCATCTTGATATGTTTCTTGATTTGTTTGATTATCTTTTATTCGATGTGAGGAGTTTATCGGAGTAGAGGAAGCTTCATCTTGATTTCTTGTTGGGGTTTGTTGGTTTTTGTTTTGTTTAATGTTTGTTGTTTGTTTGGTTTGATGTTGGTTTAGTTTGGTTTGATTTTGATTAGCTTCCACTTGCTCCTTTGATCCTCCCATCTTCGGGCTTTGTCCACTTATGGCACCTAAAGATATAATCATTGTAAAGAAGTCTAGGGGCTCTTGGCACCTTGTAACCTTTGAGGTTACATCAATCGCACTTTTAGAAGTTTCTTCATATTTCTCATCATCACTATGGATATTAAGCCCATGCATATCTACTTCATGCCCAAATGGGGTCTCTACAACCTCATGGACTTGAACATTATCCACGATTGGTAAAATGCTTGGAACATGGTTATAATTTTCATCTGTTTGAAGATCTGTTCTCCAATCATTTAAAAATTTCTCTATTGTTTGTTGTTTCTTTACGTATTTCATCACAGCTTCATGGACGAGCATCCAATCCTCTGTGAGTCCTGAGTCGGAGTCTATATCTTGTAGAAGTGGAATTAACTCCTCTCGGGCATTAACATCGATTGTTCGAAGAAACAACGAAACCCTTTCATGACTTATGCACCTCTTATCGTGCTCAGAAAGATCATCATATTGTCGCTCAAACTCTTCTTTGATCTCAAGAATTGGTTGGTCTTTGGGCATATGAACCCACCTCAGGAAAGATCTACGAGTTACTTTATCAAGATCCTCTAGCATAAACTGCTTGAGGAGTGTCGCTTTGTATTGGGACCATGTCGTTTGATTTATTCGCATTATTTGGTCTCGCATGTCGTATCCCGACACATAGATAAAGTTTTCACATAATTCTTTTTCCGTCATCGGACTTAATCCGACACCTAGATATATGGCCTCGAGTTCATATTCTTTGCAGAACTTTGAGACATTCTTTCCATTGAAAAAGCCACACCGATTGACTAGACGTTCATGAAGTGATTGGATGGCTTTTTGACGCCTATCCTCTTCTTGAAATCGTAGGAATTGAGCTAGGATCTCTTCCATTTTGATTATGCTAATCTTTGTGGCTCTATAATTCACTCACCCCCTCCTTTCACGTCGGGTTCACCAGGTATGTCGTCGGGGTTCATGGAAAGGAGAGGAAGATATTAAGTTTAGCATGCACTTAAGTTGTTTTGAGCAACTGATGGCTAGGTATGTTGTAGGGATTATGTCATAGAAGAGATCAAGGTGACACATGGTGTCCTGGTAAGAAGATTCACTCAGAGTCTTATTCAACATTATTGATTCTATACTAGAGCTTTACTCTTTGAGTTTGATCTTGCTGTATTTCTCAATTAGTTCACTAGAATAACAAAAAAATTCTTTCATTGAATCAACACATGCCATTCGTGAGAAACTTCTAGAAAAATGCGCACCTAATAATGTAATAACAAACTAGAACTTAACGTGAAGATACTAGTCACAACATGAGTCAAAACGTGGTGCTTTCCTAATATCACGGACACACAATCCAAGTATTCATAAATGTCCATTAGTATCAACTATATATATACTTTAAATCGTCAGTGATTGGTGTTACAAATTCATCATAAACATGACGTGTAGAATCATTAACCTAGAATTCGAAGCTATCAACACATACAGTGTAAATGTGTTGAGCTATGTCATACAACAGACATCCGTGCAACAAGTAAATGTCGGCGCGAAAACGACGGTCGGTGGATCAGGGCGACCGCAAAAAAAGTACGGCGCACGTCGGGTGCTTGGAGCAAACTCAGGTGAAGTGAAACTCAAGGACCCAAGGAGCACATTCATCATTCAATGGCAACATAATTCATCATATCCATGAATGCATTGAGCACAATTCAGTCAGTACACTTAATTAAAGACCTTGTCATCTATTTTGATCATTATAGATCAGATCTCTCTAGTTTTCATGTTCTTTGGATATTCACACTAATTTATCGCATTTGCTTAACAATTATCTTAGTTCTTAGCATGATATTTTGTTCAATCTTTCAAACACACTTTATTAAAAAAAAAAAAAAACAATTCTCTCTTTGAAGATTTTTTATTAAGGTACACGTAATGAAAAGTATAAGGGACAGTGAGTCTTTCACAAAAGCAAGAGTTGACGCTATTTAGACAAGGTGCGAAACTCTAATTGATTACCTACGTTTTCCTTTGTGATTAAAGAAAGACTTAGAACCTTGTGCATCTTAATATAAAGGAAGTTCGGCAATAGCCTACTCTCCCGGACTTGAATTAAATTAAGAAACAAGGGTACAAAAGAAGGGGACTAGTGCCCACGGGACCCCCCAAATCCCACAAAGCAGGGGAGGCTTGGTTGATTCCTAGGTTGCATTACAAAGAAGGTTGATCACCCTCTCGTCGCCCTCATGCGGGACCCACTTGGGTTTGAGCTTGTTGTTGGTCAAAAGGAGGACTTGATGGTGCCTGAAGGGGGGGGATTTCTTACTGTTGACAATCCTCTTGCCAAGGAGGAACAGAGATTTCTCAATCGTCCACTCCTTGGGAGGGTCGCCGAAGTTGAGAGCACACCGCTCCTGCCAAATTTTCCACAGGACTTCCCCTCTGATTGCGTTCCAGAGAGCCGCAGAGCATCCAATCGCTTCTCCCAAAAGGACTTGTTTCCAGCTAAGCTGTTTCTGAACTCTGATTTTCAGTCCAACCGTCTGCCAGATTCTGTAGGAGTTGGGGCAAGTAAGGAAGATGTGTGGGACATCTTCGATTGCACGGTGGCAGCGTTTGCACCACGGAGGGATCCCACAAATTTTGCTAGCCTTTTGGTTAGTCCAAATTCCTCGATGAAGAATTTGCCATAATAGGACAGACTTCTTAATCTCTATAAGTGGGTGCCAGATACCCATGAATTTCATGTCCCACCGAAGCCGCGTCCAAGACAGGCACCACTTCTTGTTGAGGCTGATCTGGAGGTCAGTCGTTTCTTTGATGTTCGGGATTTTGAGTAGGCTATTTCCATTGTGCCATTTGAGACCACGCGCGTTCGGAGCATCATGTCCCATGAGAAGGCGAGTTTTGTGGCGCTCCCAAGCGAGGCATCTGCTTTGCAAGGTGTTCCATTCTTCGTAGGAGATGTTTATGCGGGGGTCGATATCCTCGAAGTTGATCCAACTGTTGGTGTCATGTTTCCAGAGGTGTTTCCATTTTTTGAATCCTTTGTTCCATAACTTCTTGGCATTTTGAATGTTCCACGACTCCACACTCCGGATGCCATGTATCGGAAACCAGATAGAGTCGTTTTGTCTGATTCCGGCCACCCACTTCCAGTCCTCACTAATTCTTGTGAAGCTTTTGACTTTATTCCAGCCCTTCCAAAGAGAGCATACGAGACTGGAGCCTTTCGGGAAGACAGGTATCGGGGAGAATAGCAGGGTCATGATGTCAAGGTTCTTCCAGTTCGGGGACCCCGTGAGGGCCAACTCATTTTTGTTTCTGAAGATCAGCTTGGCCCATGAGGCCTCCCTATTGCACCAAGCTTTAATCATCCATTTGGCTGCCAGTTTGTTAGCCATACACCCAATGTCCAGGATGCCAAGCCCCCCGCTATATCTAGGGCTGGTGCAGATGGCCCATTTGATTTTAGGCATCCCCCTTCTGTTATGATCACCCGTCCAAAGAAAGTTTCTGCAGATGCTATTCAGTTTGGACAGGCCTTGTTCATTCGGTCTCCAGCAAGAAAGGAAATAGATGGTAGACGAGAGGAGGAACGTGTTGATAACCATCGCCCGTCCAGCGAGATTGATTTGCATGCCTCTCCAGTAGTTGAGCTTGTTTTCAAGTTTGGCCAGCACCCAGTTCCATCGCTGCTCCATAGAGACGCCAAATCCCAAGGGGATTCCAAGAAGCCGAAAGATTTGGCCCTGCGGAATGATTTGACAGCCATGATCAATGAGAAGGCCAGGTTGGTGTCCCACGATGGCCCTAAAGGCGGTCTTATTGTGGTTGATCTTGGATCCAGAGGCCTCACAAAAGGTATCAAGGCACCTCCAGAAAGTCTCCAGGCTGGTATTATCATTGTGAACGAACGCGTTCATGTCGTCAGCAAAAAGTCTCATGATGATTTGATTGTGGTCGTGAGGTAGTTGGAGGCCTTTGATATTGCCAGCCTCCACATGATGAGCCACAAGCCTGCTCAGCCCCTCAGTGGCGATGGCAAAGAGAAGGGGGGCAAGAGGGCACCCTTGTCTAATAGATCTTTTAAGATGGATCGCCTTCGACAGTTTGCCGTTAACGTTAATTTGGGTCGTTGCGTTGCCGAGAAGGGTCGCGATCATCTTGGTGAATTTCTGACTACATCCGAGGTCTTGGAGCGACTGCAGAATATAGTCCCATTCTAGCCTATCGTAGGCTTTGTCAAAGTCGATCTTGAGGAAGACCACATCTTGATTAGACTCATTTGCAAATTGAATACCTTCCCAAATATCCATAATGGTTTCCAGGATGGACCTGCCTTTGATGAAACCTTTTTGGTCCTCGCTAAGCCAAGATCTCAGGTGGCACGCAAGTCTGTTGGCAATGACTTTGGCGACAATCTTGTACCCTGTTTGGAGCATCGTAATTGGCCGCCAGTTCTCGATTCTGTTTTTTTCCCCCTTCTTGTGAATCAGCTTGATAATTCCATTATTTATACAAGAAGGAAGGGCACCAAATTTTAGCGCTTCTTGCCAAACCATCCGAAGAGGGGTGGCGACCACCAGCTTGAAGGATTTAAAGAACTCGTTAGTGAGTCCGTCGGGTCCCGGGCTTTTGCCGAGAGGGAGGGCATCAATGACCTCAATGATTTCTGATTCAGAGATCGGGGCATGGAGCAGGGAGTGGAGGTTGGGTGGTATTCTCCGGGGGGAAACCCTAGAAATGGCAGCCATGCAATCCCTTCTATGGTGGGAGAGGGGGTTCGAGGTTCCCAGGAGGCTCGTGAAGTGCCCTTCGATGATGCCAAAATTATCTTCTTCCGAGTTGCATACATTGCCATGTGGGTCTAGCAGTAGGGGGATCGTTTCTCTGTTGTGTTTCCTTTTAAGGATACTGCACATCTCTTTGGTGGGTTTGTCGGCTTTTCCAGCCCACCACTCCTTGAAGAATATTTGCAAGTTTTTCCTTACTATTTCTTCCTCGTATCTCAACGCTGCTCTGATTCTTCGGAGACCTTTCTGGGCTTGGTGTTTTCCTTTGTTCACTTCCTCCTCGAGTCGCCAGAGTCTGTGGTAAAGCGCTTCCCTACGAGCCCGCCGCACTGTCTCGAGCATCTTCTTAGTTCTGATCATGATCTTGCGAGACTTGTCGACCGCACTTCTCCAGCACTTGGCTGGGGCCAAGCCAGAGGCGAACGCCACCTTCCACACATCGGCAATCTCTTGATGGACTGAGGGGAGAGAGAAGGTGGAAGCGTTGGCATGGAACCACGGAGCCTTGTGGGTCCTGTTGGAGGGTTGAAAAGTGATAACGATCGGGTAGTGATCGGAGATGGTGAGGTCAGTACGTTGCGTGATTGAAGGGTGGCCCCACTGATGAGTAAAGCTCTGAGAGACGTAGCATCTATCAAGTCTAGCTTTCCTCAGATCCTCGCCCGCTTGGAGATTCGACCAGGAAAAGCCATTCGAGTCTTTGAATTCGACCAGATCCAGGTGGAGTTTGGTCATGTCCCATGTTTCTTTCTCCCGACTGTCAATGACCCTGCCCTTGCCCATCCATCTGTCCATAGGGTCCTCCACCATGTTGAAGTCTCCACATATAATCACGTTGTGAGGAAGCGAGTCAAGAGAAGTCCAAGTGTTCAGCCTCTCCAAATCCCCGTTAGGGGCGTATAAAGAAACCATAGTAACACAGAGGGGAGCACCAAAAGAAACCGCAATCCAGCGGTGGTTTACATCTTCAATGGAGTTCTCGAGCTTTTCAAGCCAGGGTTGTTTAACACCGATGGCCGTTCCACCGGACCCCCGCTGGTGCTTTGTTGGGATCCACACATGGGCCGAGGAAACCTGTCTGAGCCGTTTCAGAAGGTCTTCTCCGTCAATTTTAATCTCTTGAATGCATATAATGTCTGGTTTTAAGCTGGTGTCACGGAGCCATTGACCAATGATGGCCGCTCTTGAGGGGTCGGTTAGCCCCCTAGCATTAAGCGAGATGACAATCATTTTTGTATTGATCCCTCTTTGCGGGAGGGAGCCTTGTCCTTTTTTCTCTTGGCTTCATCTTTCTTTTTCGCTGGGATCTGTTCCCGACTTAGAAATCGGTTCTTGTAGGGGCTTTTCCAGGGTAGCTCCATAGGCTGTTTTCCTTTGCGGGAAACACCTTGCTGGGGAGAGTAGGGCCTCGTGCTCGGCACCATTTCCGGGATCGTGGATCCAATGATGGAACTTTCACTATCCATGTTGTCTTCATTACTAGTGGTGAATCCATCTTCTTTGCTTGTGGTATAGCCCTCCTGGGGGGTTTCTTTGTTGTCAGGGATCTCTAGGGCATTGTCGTAGGTATCTACCTCGAGTGGCTTCCCGCTTGGATAGTCAAGCTCGTTGATCTCCTTTCCTAGATTGTAGTACAAATTGCTGTTGGGGGTAAGTGGCAGGTTGTTTCTCTCACCGTTGGCCCTCGGACTTCTTTTCCTTCTTCTTCTAACTTCAGTAAAGCCATCAGCATCAGCTTGAGGATTGAAGAAGCCCTTGCCTTCCCCTTCCTTGGTCGAGTGGGTTAAATCGCCGTTGTTGTCTTGAGCAGTTTTGGAGGCTTCTTGCGAACGCTTGTTTTTTTGCCTGATAGGGCAGTCTTTAATCATGTGACCTTGTTGGCCACAACGAAAGCACGCGTTGGGGAGGTTTTTGTAGGTGATAACCTGCTCCCAAACATCACCATCGCCCATCTCCACTTTGATCATTGATGGAAGCGGCAAAGAGAGGTCGGCCTCGACGCAGATTTGTGGGTGCCACCTAGCATTGAACGAGTGTCTTGCACCTTCATAGATGAGACCACCAATGTCTTCGCGTGAAGCCAACGGCTTGCCGATAGGAGAGACAATGTCCCACACGAAGTTGTACAAGAAGTAAGGGAGGTTAGGGAGCTCAACCCACAGCGGGTACCGCAGTGATTTCGATTTGTCAGGAGTAAAGTCCGGGGACCATCTGAATAGGCACAGGGTCGCCCGACCAAACTGCCAGGTGCCAACGCTTAGGGCTTGGAACGCCATCTCTTCATTCTCAAAGACTAGCAGCATGTGGTTTGCTGGTAAGAACTGACATTTGCTGACAATTAGTCCTCGAGGGAACCACTCTTTTCGAAGCCATTGTCGCACAATTTCGAGCGGGGGCCTAGGGCCAAATACTTGGCCGACTAGGCAAACTTTCTTGAGCTCCTCCTGAGCAGACAGAACTACGGGTCTACTGAGGGACACGACGGGGGATACAACACTTTCGGATGCCTCAGGGGCGGCACACGACCCCCCCTCCAGCAGAGCGGCCAGGAAATCGGTCTCCCTAGGGGGAGGGGCCCGATTACTTTTCACGAGAGAGGCAGCAGCCACATCCATGGCCAAAAGGACACCGAAGCCAACCACCCCCAAAAACCGAGAAGGGACGCCTAATTCCCCTTTTCGATCTTTCCAATTTTCCTTTTCTTTTTCTTCTTTTTTTATATTTTCTTTTCTTTTCTCTTCTCTCTTTTTTTTCTTTTTCTCTTTTTTTTTTTTTTTCTTTTTTCTTTTTTTTTTCTTTTTTTTTTCTTCTTTTTTTTTCTCTTTTTTTCTTTTTTCTCTTCTTTTTTTTTTTTTAACTAAAGCGAAAAAAGGCCAGGGCGGTCACGAGGGCACTTTTCCAAAATTCCACCCCCAAAATAATTCTCCTCTTCTCTTTTTTTTTTTAAAAAGAGCTCCTCCTCCTTTTTTATTTTCTGAACTTCCGATCGGTGCACACGGCCCAGGCGACCGAGCGGCCGGTGACACCCACCGAAAAACGGGCGAACAGCGGCGGATCCGACCCTGACGCCCGCGGGCCTTCAAGATCTTTTTTATTTTTCTTTTTAAATCTACTCTCTCAGAACTAAAGAAAGAACTTCCCGGACACGCCCGTGGAACCCACCAATCGTGGGATGCGCAGCACTGCGACGGACAAGCTTTTCTTTTCTCTCTTAAGAATTAACTCTCCTCTCTCTAGCCCCCCCCCCCGTGACTATCGCGATACCCCCCCCCTCCTCCCGCCTATCGCGATACCCCCCCCGCCTATCGCGATACCCCCCCCCCTCCGCCTGTCGCGATACCCCCCCCCCCCCCCCCCCCCCCCGCCTGTCGCGATACCCCCCCCCCCCCCGCCTGTCGCGACACCTCCCCCCCCCCCGCCTGTCGCGACACCTCCCCCCCCGCCTGTCGCGAAGCCTCCCCCCCCGCCCGGCGACGCCTTCTACAGCTCACTCCGCCCGGCGACGCCTTCTGGTGCTGCTATCACAAAGTTTCTACTGGTTGCACACATCAGGCGCTGAGGTTTAAGTACTATGATGCTATGAACGGCCATGGATGTACATAACCACAGAGCTTCTCTCTCACTCTCTCTGATTCTGCTTCTGCTCCCTCCTACTCTATTCTTTATTCTTTGAGAGTACAATGAATTGAACTTAGAATGACAGTAAAATCAATATAGAGTATTAAGCGGATGAAGTAAAAGCACGATACAAATCGATGTTCGTAGTGTGAAAGAAGAATTAAAGTAAAGTCCAATGACAATCAGACTTGACTGTATCTAGCGTCATTAGTAAATGAGTTCTCATTCCGCATGTCCGGTGTCTTTCAGATTTTATACATATATGAAGTTGATCGAATTGATATCAATTGAAAATCAGAAAAATTATGATTCATGGACAGCGCTTCTATCAACAGAAACAATGGCTTCATATAACGGTGGTTGCAATTAGATGCAGAGCCTTTTGCATGAAGGATTGAACAAAAGAAAGACAACGATTAAATATAGAAGATCGATGACGATGCAAATAAATAACTCTTCGCATCAGTACGAAAGAAAGTTTTTTTTAGATGAACAGAAATATTGTGATGATTTTACAATTTTCAATATAGATTGTGATCAACGACGCTGCTTAGAGCCAATGTTAACGCTGCTGAGGAGTAAATATACTTATAACAGATTAGTAGGTGATGCACTGTGAATGAAACAAAATAGAAAAAGAAAGGAGCGCTTACACCTTCAGTCATCCTATACATCATCATGTCAGCAATAAAGAATTTCTGCTCTTTTTGTCATCAACGCTTGCTGGGATCTTTCCGTTGATTTGTTGTCAGAAGTTAATATTCTTCTTCATATTATTGCCGTTATCCGTCAGCAGCACTTCTGCATCAGTTGATCGATCTTCAACGCCACCAATTCAGCATTAGAAATTCTCTGATCATCAGCAAGTTTTCTGACTGGAGAACTTTCGTCTCTTATCTATTGTATAAGAAATCAAGGTACTAGCTCAGTGCGGAGAACAGAAGCCCCTTTTCCTTCAAAATACATCATCGTCAGATCTCGTCGTCAGAACATAGACTTTCCTAGAATTCGCAAACGAAAATCATCATTCTCTGAATGCTGTCTATAGCAGATAATCACCATCAGCATCACCATGTTTCATCAGCGTCGCGCTTCGCCATGTCTAATGACTACCACCATATAATTTACCGACAGTCGTAAGCCACCATCAGAAGAAAATCCCATCCATGAATTGCCTCTTGCGGGCACAGAAGACAGATGATGTCGGACGTAACAGCCTCCCAATCAAAGTCATCC
>CM035413.1:33500196-33505196 GCA_020310875.1 Ceratopteris richardii | reverse complement strand
TACACTGAGCATGATGTTTAGCAAAATCAGGGACACCCCCGACTTTTTAGGAATCACACAGAAATATACCAGTGATCACGTCGACAGCGATTTCTCCCAATTGGCTGAATAGATTGACTTGAAACTTTGTAGTGTTGTAGAATGCTTTGAGCTGGTTCCAATGAGCCCTTGATCATCAAATTTGGTTCAGTAGATCTTGAGATATGCTCTGTTGAAGTTGACAGACTTGGAGGTAGTCACTCAGAGAAAAACACAGAGTAAAGAACTATGAGTATATGTATTGATACTATCAAATATACATTCCCATTTGCAAGAGATGTACTGCACAATGGTACTCTGAGGTGTAGGCTAGGTAGTAGCTCTCACACACTCACAAATTAGCTTGGATTAGCCTCGGGAAGAGTGTAACTAAACCCGCGACTTTTACATTGACTTTTATAGATGTTTTGAAGGAATTTGAATTTCAAAATTCAAATGTAGGCTCCCTCAAATCTCTCAACTAATCACATGGAGATATTCTCTCCATTCATACCTTTCAAATTCCACGACTTTTGAAGGTAGGTACAATTACAAGAAGTCACTTTGACTTTTACATAAAGTAATAAGTAACTAAGCATAGGCATGTGTTCCTATGCTCTTTCTTGAAATGAAGTAATCCAAACTTTTGCAATAAGCTTCAATGTTGATATCCAAAGCTAAGTGATCTTTGTGCAATCTTCATGTTGAGTCTTCAAGGCACAAAACAAGTCCAAGTGTTAAGGCTTGTTTGCACCAACAGCTCCCCCTCAAGCCAAACACTTGCTTGAGTCTTCATCTTTAGTCTTCAATGATATCCTGTAATCCAATCATGGATTTAAACCTGCATAGCTTGCTCCCATCCAAAGATTTTGTAAGCAAATCTGCACATTGAATATTAGTGGACACATATGATAATTGGATTTCTTTGCTAAGTAGTTTCTCCCTCACATAGTGGTAATGAACCTCTATGTGTTTTGTCCTAGCATGATACACAGGATTAGCAGCTAAATGAAGTGAACTTGTATTATCACCAAATATGATTGGTGGCCTTATGTATAGGCCCAATTCTGAGTAGAGTAACTTCAACCATATTGCTTCTTGAGTGGCATTGGCTAGCCCTCTGTACTCTGCCTCAGTAGATGATAGAGCTACTGTAGGTTGTTTCTTGGATGACCAAGAAATTGGTTTATCACCTGCAAAGCATACGTAACCAGATGTACTCCTCCTGTCATCCTTGCAACCTGCCCAATCTGCATCTGAGTATACCTTGATATCAATATCTGATGAATATGGGTAATACAAACCATGATTTTGTGTTCCCTTTAGATACTTTACTATCTTCTTGGCTGCCTCCAAATGTGGTACTCTTGGCTTATGCATAAATTGGCTAAGTACACTCACACCATATGAGATATCAATCCTAGTTAAGGTAGCATAATTGAGACTACCTACCAAACTTTGGTAACCTGTAATATCTTTGAGTTCTTCTCCTTCATGTGCACTGAGTTTGTGATTGACCTCCATAGGAATGTTTGAGACTTTAGCTTCCTGCAAATTAAACTTCTTGACCATGTCCTGAATGTACTTCTTCTGAGTAATGAATATACCTGAATTTGTGTAGACCAATTCAAGCCCTAGGAAGTACTTCAATAATCCAAGATCATTGATCTTGAATTCCTTCATCATTTGACCTTTAATGTGTCTAATTCCTTGAACATCATTTCCTGTAATAATGATGTCATCAACATAGACACACAAGTATATTACCTCTGAATTGTTCTTCTTTATAAACAATGAAGTATCTGCTTTACTCATCACAAATCCTTGATCCAAGAGATAGGTTGTCAACCTATAGTTCCATGCTCTAGGTGCCTGCTTCAATCCATACAGAGCTTTCTTCAATTTGCAAACATGATTTACCTTATTGGGATCCTCATAGCCAGGTGGTTGTGACATGTAGACCTCTTCAGATATCCATCCATTCAAGAATGCATTCTTTACATCCAATTGGTACATGTTCCAATTCTTGGATGCAGCTACACTCACCATAATTCTGATAGTTGGCATCTTTGCCACAGGAGAAAATGTCTCCTCATAATCAATGCCTTGGGTTTGTGCAAAACCCTTGGCTACCAACCTAGCTTTGTACCTGCTTATAGTACCATCTGAGTTTCTTTTGAGTTTGTAGATCCATCTGGATCCTATAATCTTCATGGAGTCCTTCTTGGGTACCAAATCCCAAGTATCACTCTCCTTGAGAGCCTCCATTTCTTCATCCATTGCTTCCTTCCATTCAGGTTTAGTAATGGCTTCCTCAAATGTACCTGGTTCTTCACTTAAGATATCCTTTGCAAGATATACAGAGTGCTTGGTTACAAGTGAAGTATCATATCCATACCTAATAGGTTTTTTCTTTTCCCTTGAAGATCTCCTCATAGCTTGAGTTGAGGATTCTGGATTGTCTTCAAGTTGCTTCATCTTCATCTTCCCTTTGGATTTCCAAGCTTTGAATTCTTCAATGTTGATGGTGTCTTCATCATCTGAACTTGTATCCTCATTCTGAGTTGGTTCTTGTCTGACAAGCTTTGGAAAGTCTTCTTCCATATCATAAGGTAGGCTAACTTTCCTGCACTCATTATCATACCATGAATCATTTTCATCAAAGATGACATCTCTGCTTACCTTGAAGCCTTTGTTTGAGGGGTTATAGAACCTGTATCCTTTCTGATTCAAATCATAACCAATAAAGATACACTTTTCAGCCTTAGGGTCTAGCTTTCCCCTTACCTCTGAGGGAATATGCACATATGCAACACACCCAAAGATCTTGCAATGATCCAGAGATGGTCTCTTACCATGCCAAGCCTCATAGGGTGTCATTCCATCAAGTGTCTTTGATGGCAACCTGTTGATCAAGTATGTGGCAGTAGATACACTCTCTGCCCAAAGATAATTTGGTAGTTTCTTCTCATTAAGCATAGACCTAGCTGTCTCCACAATGAGTCTATTTCTTCTTTCAGCTACCCCATTTTGTTCAGGTGAGTACCTTGTGGTAATCTCCCTCTTGATGCCTCTTTCCTGCAAGAATTCTTCAAAATCATTGGAGAAGTATTCTCCACCACCATCAGACCTTAATCTCTTCAATTGTCTACCTGTTTGATTCTCTACTAATGCAAGATACCTTTTGAAGCAATTAAATACTTCATCTTTATGTTTCATGAAGTACAAGATAGTCCATCTGCTATAATCATCTATAAAAGATACATAGTACCTTGACCCAGATATGGATGGCTCCTTACTTGGTCCCCAAACATCTGTATGCACCAATTCCAAGTAGTCTTCATGCATAAATCCTTTCTTGGTATATGGCAACCTGTGTGACTTACCAAATTGACAAGCCCCACACTTGTATATCATGTGTTGCTTGGATACATTAGGTATCCCAAGCACACATTGATCTCTGCTCATCTGCTTTATGGTTCTCTCTCCAATGTGACCCAATCTCTTGTGCCACATCTCCAATTCTGATAGGGTTTGGTCCCTATAGTTGTACAAGGCAATATTTTTAGTATCCTCAAGTTCAAAGGTAAACAATCTACCTGACTTCTCTCCCTTGGCTATCCTTCTGAATCCATGTCTTGGATCCTCCACATATGCACCATGTTGAGTGAACCTGACCTGTAGACCTTTTTCAACAATCTGACCTACACTCATCAGATTCTTGGTGATTGTTGGAACATACAATACTCTGCTTAGCAAATTCTGATTACCATCACTTGTTTTGACATTACCTACTTTAACCACTGAGTGTTTAGTGTCATCACCTGTCTGCACTTGGTGCTTGCCTTTAGGTTCTTCCAAATCAGAGAGTAAGGCAACATTCCCAGCTACATGGTTAGAGCAACCTGAATCAATATAGAACAAATGATCATCATTGATACCTGATTTAGATGTCATGTTCATAATCAACAAGGAATCATCTTGATCCTCTGTATAATTGTTGTAATCCTTTCTGTTCCTGTATCCTCCTTGATAATTGCCATTGTGATTGTAGCTATTGTTGTAATTATTGTTGTAGTTATTGTTGTAGCCATGGTAGCCTTGAGATTGATTGAATCTGCCTCTTCCTTGAGAGTATCCTCCTCTTTGGTGACCTCTTCCTCTTTGGTTCTTGTAGTTTTTGTAGCATTCATCTGTAGTATGATTAGACAAGCCACAGATATTGCATGGAGATTGATTATAGGGTCTCCCCCTACCTGACTTACCTCCTCTGCCCCTACCTCTAGATGATCTACCTCTCCCTGCATAGTTTGCTTGGGAGGTGGATCCTTCATCATCAACCTTCTTGCTTTTACCCTTGTCTTTAGACTTCTTATCTGTAAATAGGGCAGAGGGATTGTTACCTTTTGATTGCTCTCCATTCTTTGTGATCTTGGCTTCATGTGTGAAGAGTTGTCCAATCAGAGTGGTTAGATCAGGTGCTTGGATGTCCATGTACAAGTCCATTGCAGTGGTAAAGCTTTCCCATTTGTCATCTGCTTTGAGTCCATTGATCACTTGTCTAACTATTTGCTCTTCTTCAATTTCTTCTCCAACACTTGCAAGTTGATCTGCTATGTCTTTGACTTTGGTGACAAAATCTGAAACACATTGTTTTGATTGCTTCCTAAGAGTTGTAAACTCAATCCATAGCTGATTCTTTCTGGCCCTTGTGCTTGATGAGAAGTATGTTGACAAGGTCTCCCAAGTCTCTTGGGAAGTCTTACAGTTCCTAACATGAGGTAGAAGGAAATCAAAGATAGAGTTTAGAAGATATGACCTTGCTAAAGCATCTTTAGCACACCATTGATTTAGTCTCTCATGCTCATCCTTTGTAGGTAGGCCTCTGGTTTTGAATGAGGGCAACTCCTCATCTCCTGATATGTATCCATACAAGCTTCTCCCTTGTAGATAAGTCTTCATTCTTAATGACCATGCCTGGT
>CM035413.1:33470196-33485196 GCA_020310875.1 Ceratopteris richardii | reverse complement strand
ACTTGAGCCAAAGTGTTTGGCTTGAGGGGGAGCTGTTGGTGTAATCCAATTTATCTCAGTCGGGGTGCTCACTGGTCTGTGACTGTAAGTCTCCTAAAAAATCGGGGGTACATCTTATTTTGCTAAAGTGATTTCTCTGAGTGTGGTCTATCATTTCCTTTCATTCCACTTGCAAATGGAAGCTTACTGAGCTAATAGAATATCTCTAGAAGGAATTTTGCTAATTGTAACTACACTGGTCACACTAAGCATAACACTGAGCAGATGTCAATACCAAAATAGCAAGTTTTTCAGGATTTTGAAGTCACAAGTAGTCTCTCTTGATTTGATCATTACTCATAACATTTGCAAAGCACATATATAATTTCTTGGTATGATTTGGAAGCTCAAGAAGTCTACTAAGCATATCTGGAGTCAAAGGTGGGCAGGTGTGAAGCAGGTTTTGCAGCACCAACTCAACTCTTGGGTGCATCCAACCATCACTCCCAACACACGACCCCCCACACAACTCCACACCACCCCACAACCCTCCACCACTCCACACCACCCCATAACCCTCCACCACTCCACACCACCCCACAGGCCTCCACCACTCCACACCACCCTACAACCCTCCACCACACCACACCACCCCACAACCCTCCACCACTCCACACCACCCCACAGCCCTCCACCACTCCACACCACTCCACGACCCCCCACACAACTCCACACCACCCAAAAGCCCTCCACCACTCCACACCACCTCACAGCCCTCCACCACTCCACGACCCCCCACAAACCCCACAAACCCCACAAATCCCACAATTTCCCACGAGCTCCCACAAAGTTCTCATGCAATTTTGGATGGACATTTGGAGGATCATTTCTCAACCAAACCCTATAGTGTTATATATCGTTGGAAAGCTCTCGACGAGTACTTTCCAATGATGCACTAATAACTTTGAAATCTTGGATCAAGTTTCCACCACACCCCAGAAACCCCCACAGCTCCCCATAACTCACCACTATTTCCACCCAACCCACAAACTCCACAAACCCCACACAACTCCACAAACCCCATAATCTCTCTCAACTCCCCACAACTCACCTCCCACACCGCCCACTTAATATGAAGGATCAAAATCTACTACAAAAATTAGGTGAAGGATGTGCTTCTCAGGGTCAATCAAACATCACAGGCGGCACAAAATGAGGATCTCAGCTTGCATTCAAAAGTGACAGTAAAGGTGTAAATGGTAAAAGTAAAAGTGGAGAAATGAGAGTTACCTCCAACCATTCATGATGACTGCCTATTTTTGAGGATCCAATTCAAAACTGGTGGCATATTTGATTTGCCCCTCCAAATCTTGGGCAATCAATCGACGCATGATCAGTGGATGTGAAGAATCGGCAAGGCCCTCTTGGCCTATAGGAGCCTATAAAAGCAATGGATTTGTGTTCATTTGAGAGACATTCAGATACACACATTTACATACGTACGTACAAAGGTCCTCTCTTTGCACTTTGTGGCTTCAAGCCTATTATAGGAAGTCATTCTGTGGTGTGGATACAGAGCGTGGACTTCCCAATGGAGGGCTAATAGCACTATAGTGTGAAGAGAGTGGCTTGGTTTTGTCATTCAATGTGAGTCATTGGTATTTCGTGCTCTTTCCCTTAGAGCAAGTTTTCATACTTTGTATTGATCAGTGCTAGTCTGCATCTAGTTGTGTCCATTGTACGGATTGGAAGAATCCCTTGTATTGATGCTGTTTAGTTCTGGAGTGGCATGTTTACCCAGAGCATGAACTTTTTAGCATCTCTTTTGCCTACGTTGTAATCATCTGATTCAAACTAAGGAGTGGATGGTCTTCCATTATTGTCATTTTGCCATTAATACTTTCTTGAGTATTCACAACTCTGTGCAATAATTGATATCTGCCTACTCACAGAAGTGTTAAAGGGTATATTTCCCTAAGGAGAACCTCCCTTGAGTGGATGAAGTACTGGAATGTTTGCTGCATGCTCCTGTTAAAAGTAGATACCCCAGTACCTCCTCTATAGTTTGGCACGCCCGGTGGGACACTTGCATTTCAGTGAGAGGCCTTGAGGATAGTAAATAGTCCTCCTTTTCAATATTTTCACCCTATTGCATTTGCAAGTAGGTACATGACCCATACGCGAGCAGATAAGGAGCCTCTTCATATACGAAGGAGCCTTAAGAAGTCATCTATATCTTCAACTAGTGATCCTACCTCCCCTCTACCCTCTTTGAATTTATCTATTGATTTCGATGCAACACCACTATCAATGGAGAAGCATAGGAGAACATTAGAATTCTCCTCAGATACGTGAGAAGAAACACCAGTGCAGATGGAGGATCTCTCTCATTTACTCTCTAGACTCAATATTAAGTTCCCTACCTTCAAGGGAGAAGCTTATGAGGATGCTGATGATCATCTGAGGAGGTTCATCTCCTTATACCATGGACGATGTCTGCAGAACCGAGAGGATGCAATGTTGGTACTCTTCCTATCCACATTGGAAGGCCTTGCTGAAAAATGGTACAGTCAATATGCAGATGGCCATTTTGCTACATGGGAGGCTCTGAAGATGGCATTCTCACAGACATTTTGACCTAGTGACTCCTCGGAAAGAGCTCTAGACCAGCTTGAGAATCTAAGGCTAAGATCAGGTGAATCTTTTCATGAACTTCACACTAGAACAAAAGCACTTGTTGCACATCTGCCACATGCTCCAAGTGACTTCTTGGTTAAAAAATGGATAGAAAAAGCTCTTCCCAGGTCATCTCAGTAGAAGCTACGTGAGTCTCTTAGATTGGATGCAACCCTCAATGATTTTGTTGCAGCAGCATCACGCATTGAAGAAGCTAGGCCACGTTTTGAAGGGGATACACAATCGAATTATGCTGCAGAACTAGACCCTATTGGACAACTGAGGAAGGAACTGGAGGCATTGAGAATGCAACAAAATCAACAAGAAGAGAAGGTCATGCCACCACTGCATCGCACTGATGATGAAGTAGCCCAACTTCGCCATGAGTTAGAAGATTTGCGGACCACTCAAGATATAAGAAGGCAGATTTGGTGTACAATATGTTACAACAATGGACATTCCAATGCTAATTGCCCTAACAAGGTAAGCTGTCAATTTTGTGGAAAGGATGATCATGAAGCTAGAGACTGTTACTACCTCAAGGGTACACAGCAACGAGGCAACCCTCAAGCTTTGGATTCGTATTATGCTAGTACTTCAAATGCACCTAATAGGGAGGAGAATCGGCCTACAAAGCCTAGATATAATAGGTCATTAATGTGTTATCGATGTGGTGAGTATGGCCATATGCAAAATAGGTGTTCCCTTCCAGAAGATACACCTCCTTGTCAACATTGTCCAGAGGCTAAGGATCACTATACCAAAGACTGCCCAAGAAGCCGTCCTACTCCAATCCACATGATTGCAGCCTCTCCACAAGAAGAAGGTATGACCACTCAGTCTTATGTTGTTTCATCTTCTTCAATGCCCATGATGACTAGAGCCAGACAAGCGGCAGCAACCCATAGAGAGGAACAAGAGGGAGTCCAGGATAAAGAAGAGGAAAAGAAGGCTGGGTGGAAGGGCCAAGCAGAAATTGAAGGAGCTTATGAAAGGATGGCTAGTTCTCTAAGGGACCAACCAACAAGTCTGCAAGAAGACACTCATGAGGTAAACATTGAACAGATCTTGAAAGGTATTCATCACAAGGTTAGTCTGTACGAACTTATAAGGATGGATTCAAAAATAAGAAGTGACTTATTGAAGATTATACACTCTGCTCACTTGATCCAATCACCCAGTATAGATGGTTTCATGGTTGATTTTCCCCCTGCACCATTGGCAGACTACCAAAGCTCAAGATTATCTGTTTGTATAAAGGATGAAGCTCTCACAGGTGTGATCATAGATGGAGGCTCTGGTATCAATTTGATGCCAGATTTCACAATGAAGAAACTGAATTTGAACCCCACCAATATGGCACCATTCACAGTTACACTAGCAGATCAACATCGGGTTGCGCCTCTTGGCATTATTGAAAAGGTACTGATGATAGTACAGGGTTGCCACTTTGTTCTAGATTTTTTTGTTATTGCACTTCCACAGGAGACTTCTTACCCTTTACTCCTGGGGAGACCTTGGCTGAGGCAAGCAAAAGCTTTGCAAGATTGGGGAAAAACAAACTATGGATTTCAACTAGCACCAATAGCCAACTGCAGCTACATTTGGAAGAAGGATTTGACTCACGGAAAACTACTGAGTATACTGTGGACACACAGGTAATGCCCTCTCTACCCCAAGAAGAAGATACATTATTGAACTAGATGATGGAAAGTGCAGAGTGTTGCACGGTGGAAATCAATGAAATAGAGGAAGAAGTTGCAGATGAAGGAGTTACAGGAAAAGGCCATGAATTTCACAAGGAGTTGGAGAATGAGAGTTTGGAGGAGAATTCAAACTTTGAAGAGGCAAAAAATATAGAAGAACCCGAGATGGAAAGTTATGAGCCTGAGTGCAGAGAAGATCTTCCTTTTTCGGATATACCTCAAGGATGGACTAGGGAACATATTGCAGAATATAAGCTAAATTCCACTCCTACATACAGTGGAGATGAATTCTCAAACAAGACTAGCCCTGAAACACTAGTTCAAGAAGTAAATCTAGGGGATGAAGAGAACCCTCAAGTAGTCCACTTAGCCTCTTGGCTATGGCATTATCCTCCTTTACTACAGAAGGTAACTTCTTTACTTTTTACTTACAAAAATGTCTTTGCATGGTCCTACAAAGATCTAATAGGGATACCAGAGGAGCTGGGATTACACAGAATACCCTTAGTTGAGGGAGCCGCGCCTGCAAGAAGTAGGCCGTATCGACTCAATCCAAAATATGCAGAGGCGGTAAAGTTGGAAGTTGCAAAACTAGAAGAAGCAGGTATAATTGTTCCAGTAGAACATTCCAGGTGGCTTTCTTCTATGCTTATTGTACCCAAGAAAAATAGTGGAAAAATAAGAGTTTGTGTTGACTTTTGTGCCTTAAATAAAGTGACTGTTCAAGATGGATTCCCTCAGCCCTTTTCAGAGCAAGTACTTGAGGAAGTAGCTGGTCACACTTTGTATAGCTTCTTGTATGGTTTTAGTGGCTACAATCAGATAGTGATTCATCCTGATGATAGGGACAAAACAGCCTTTGTTACTCCATGGGGCACTTATGTCTATACTCGCATGGCTTTTGGTTTGAAGAATGCACCAGCTTCATTTAATAGAACAATGTATCTAATATTGGGCAAATGCTTGACAACCTTTCTATGCATTTTCATGGATGACTTTTCAGTATTTTCAGGCACAGATAGAAGAGAAACAGTTCAAGATTTCCACGATCATTTGGACAATCTAAAGGAAATCTTTGAGCAATGTCTCAAAACAGGTTTGAAGTTAAATCCTGTTAAATGTCATTTTTTGGTCACCAAGGGCACTCTTCTTGGTCACATAGTATCTGCTGAAGGGATAACAGTTGACCCTGCAAAGGTTACTGCTATTCTATCCATGCCTATTCCACAAAGCCCAAAAGAAGTGCAAAGTTTTTTGGGCCATGCAGGATATCATAGAAGATTCATACGAATGTATTCAGAAATAGCTAAGCCTTTATCAAGGCTTACCAGTAAAAAGGTCCCTTTCTCATGGAGTGCTAAAGCTGAGAAAGCATTTTGTGAACTGAAAATGAGGTTATGTACTGCTCCACTTTTAAGTGTTCCTAACTGCTCATTGGAGTTTCATGTGCATACAGATGCCAGTCTTCATGTTGTTGGTGCAGTTCTAGCTCAACCATCATCACACAAGGTTGATAGACCTATCTCCTATGCCAACAGACTACTCACCCAGGCAGAAAGGAACTACAGTACGACCGAAAGGGAAGGCTTGGCTATTGTATTTTCTCTTCAGAAGTTTCGGCATTACCTTCTCGGTGTACATTTTATAGTCATATCGGACCATCAGCCCTTGCAGTACTTGATAAACAAGCCTAGAGTAGCTAGAAGGATTTGGAGATGGTTACTCCTCTTTCAAGAATTCAACTTTGATATTCATATTAAGCCAGGAAGAGAGCACTACATGGTAGATCAAGTGTCCAGGACTGCAATGAGCAAGAAGGCAATAGGTATTAATGATGAACTGGTGGATAGTAATCTCTTCCTAGTAGCAATTCTGACTGATTGATATGATGGAATTCTCAATTTTCTTACTACTGGAAAACTCCCAGAGAATTTGAAACCCATAGAAAAGACAAGATTACTCCTTAAAACCAAAGCGTACTCACTTATAAGTGGAAATTTATATAGATATTGTCAGGATGGTATCTTGAAAAAGTGTGTTTATCCAGAGGAGGTAACCCCTTTGCTTGAGGCAACACACAGTGAAGGGCATCTAAAGGGGGAAGAATTGTCTCACAGAATCATCCACAAGGGTCTATGGTGGCCTCATATTTACAAGGATGCGATCAAGTTTGCTAAAGAATGCCACATCTGCCAAAGGTGTGCTCCTACGCCAACCAGATTGAATTTCCAACCATTAGTCATATCTATAGGATG
Organism: Ceratopteris richardii; assembly: GCA_020310875.1. Lineage (NCBI taxonomy): Eukaryota > Viridiplantae > Streptophyta > Polypodiopsida > Polypodiales > Pteridaceae > Ceratopteris > Ceratopteris richardii. The sequence goes on along the minus strand of CM035413.1, from coordinate 33,478,580 downwards.
GCTCCCATTTGAACGTTGAGGTCTTGATTTCATAGGACCAATTAGTCCAACTGGCCAACCTAGAGATAAGAAGTATATTTTCATGGCCACATGTTATGCAACTAAATGGATAGAGGCTAAAGCTACTATGGACTGCACGGCGTTAACAGTAGCTAAGTTCTTGTATAAACGTATTTTCTCAAGATTTGGTTGCCCACTGGAAATCACTAGTGATAGGGGAACACATTTTGTAAATCAGCTGCTCCAATTTATATTTGATAGGTACAAGGTTTTCCATAAAAAATCTTGTGCCTAGTATCCAAGGGCAAATGGCCAAGCAGAGAGCTCCAATAAGATTTTGATCAGGTTGCTGCGCAAATTATCTTTTGATCATCAAAGCTTTTGGCCACAAGCATTGATCGGTGCAATTTGGGCTTTCAAAACTACAAGAAGGGGAACCACTGGTGAGAGTCCATTTCGCTTAGTATATGGAAAAGAGGCGTTGGCCCCATTTGAATTCATTATCAAAAAGGAAATGGGAACCAAAACCATCGGAATTGAACCTCCCATTGAGAGATAGGTGGCATTAGAAGAATACAGAGAAGGAGCAATGCAAAAACTTCAGGTAACACAAGAAGAGCGCAAGAGACTGCATGACAGGTATCTGAGGTCCAATGAAGTTCAGGAAGGATCCATGGTTTTAGTGCATCAGGTCCCAACAGTTCCAACCAAACTGGCACCCAAATGGATAGGACCTTACACGGTGGTAAAGGTATTACCTCATGGAGCAGTACATCTGGAGCATTTGCAGGGTAAGTGGATACCCCTGGTCAATATTTCCAGGGTAAAGAAGTACCTGAATTAAGGTAAATTGGGAGCATTTCATTCATCGTACCTACCGTATTTCATTCAATGATTGCAGTTTATTATACAAAAAAAAAGTGTGAAAAAAAATAAATAAATAATTACTATTTTTTATTTATTTTTTTTATTTTTTTTATTTTTTATTTATATATATATATATCTCCAGTGTGAAGGATTATCTGAGTTAATTCAAGGAGGAAGAACTTCCTTCACTATCTTGTTTTCAGCTTTGGGAATTGCACCGGGACGGTGCAAAGACTTGATGTGGGGGTCTGTATCGCGGCATTTCCCTCCCTCTCTCTTTTTCTCTCTCTCTTCTCTCTCTCTTTTCCCCCACCACCCCCGCGGCCCCCACCATCACCACGACCCTCTCCAACCCCACTGTCCCCTCCTCTTTTCCCCCACCACCCCCCCGACCCCCACCATCACCTCGACCTCAACTCCACTAGCCCTCCTCTTTTCCCCCGCCACCCTTGCGGCCCCCACCCTCACCCCGACCCCCTCCAACCCCACTATCCCCTCCTCTTTTCCCCCACCACCCGCGGCCCCCACCATCACCTCCACCCCCTCCAAGTCCACCAGCCCTCCTCTTTTCCCCCACCACCCCTACGGCCCCCACCATCAACCCGACCCCCTCCAACCCCACTCTCCCCTCCTCTTTTCCCCCACCACCCCCACGGCCCCCACCATCACCTCAACCCCCTCCAACCCCAACACCCCCACACAACTCCACACCCCTCCACAACCCTCCACCACTCCACAACCCCCCACACAACTCCACACCCCTCCACCACTCCACACCACCCCACAGCCCTCCACCACTCCACACCACCCCATAGCCCTCCACCACTCCACACCACCCCACAGCCCTCCACCACTCCACACCACCCCACAACCCTCCACCACTCCACACCACCCCACGGCCCTCCACCACCCACACCACTCCACGACCCCCCACACAACTCCACACCACCCCATAGCCCTCCACCACTCCACACCACTCCACGACCCCCCACACAACTCCACACCACCCCACAGCCCTCCACCACTCCACACCACCCCACAGCCCTCCACCACTCCACACCACCCCACAGCCCTCCACCACTCCACACCACCCGCCAGCCCACCACCACTCCACACCACCCCACAGCCCTCCACCACACCACACCACCCCACAGCCCTCCACCACTCCACACCACCCCACAGCCCTCCACCACTCCACACCACTCCACGACCCCCCACACAACTCCACACCACCCCACAGCCCTCCACCACTCCACACCACCCCACAGTCCTCCACCACTCCACACCACCCCACAGCCCTCCACCACTCCACGACCCCCCACAAACCCCACACACCTTCACCACACTACACCACCCCACAGCCCTCCACCACTCCACACAACCCCACAACCCTCCACCACTCCATACCACCCCACAGCCGTCCACCACACCACACCACCCCACAACCCTCCACCACTCCACACCACCCCACAGCCCTCCACCACTCCACACCACCCCACAGCTCTCCACCACTCCACACCACCCCATAGCCCTCCACCACTCCACACCACCCCACGGCCCTCTAGGACCCCCCACACAACTCCACACAACTCCACACCACCCCACAGCCCTCCACCACTCCACACCACTCCACGACCCCCCACACAACTCCACACCACCCCACAGCCCTCCACCACTCCACACCACCCCACAGCCCTCCACCACTCCACACCACCCCATAGCCCTCCACCACACCACACGACCCCATAGCCCTCCACCACTCCACACCACTCCACGACCCCCCACATAACTCCACACCACCCCACAGCCCTCCACCACTCCACACCACCCCATATCCCTCCACCACTCCACACCACCCCACAGCCCTCCACCACTCCACGACCCCCCACAAACCCCACAAATCCCACAATTTCCCACGACCTCCCACAAAGTTCTCATGCAATTTTGGATGGATATTTGGAGGATCACTTCTCAACCAAACCCTATAGTGTTATGTATCCTTGGAAAGCTCTCGACGATTACTTTCCAATGGTGCAATAATAACTTTGAGATCTTGGATCAATTTTTGACCACACCCCAAAAACCCCCACAACTCCCCATAACTCACCCCTATTCCCACCCAACCCACAAACTGTGAAGAGATGGATAGGTATGTGCTAGAAGATGAAGAGGTGTTGCAAAATCCTTGATCTACACCAGCCAAATGAACTCCAGGAGTAGATGGTCGGCCCTTTTAGCTTGCCAATGGATGTATTAGACACCCTATGTACCTTGGAAGATCACTCTCAAAAAGATAGATCAAAACAAATAAGTTGGAGTTAGCTCAGAGGTGAAAACTTGCTATTCTTGGTTCATACACCTGTCCAGTGTTTTACATAATTCTCTGAGCGCAGCAGCAATTAGCTTAATTCCTCTTGGGGAAGTCTAGTTAGCTTAAAGAGCTAACTTTCAAGAGTAATCTCATAAAAAATTAACAAAGCACACACTGATAATGAGTTTTCACAAGTGATGACATCATCCCGATTTTCACGGGCTGCTACAGAAATAGACCAGTGAGCAGAAAAATCACCATAACTCACAATGTAGAAATCCAATGGTTATGAAACTTTGTATGGTTATACTAGAACGTAAGCTGAATCCATACAAGCTTTAAATTACTGAATTTAGATAAATAACCATTGAGAAAAACCTCTGACAAGATGAGTAAAAAAGTCGGGTACCTAACAGAGAAGTGAAGATGAACAGACCCTGTTGACTTCAAATGAACATAACTGAAGATTGCAACATCCAAATGACATGAAAATTTGTGAGCATATAGTAGACTTATAGAGCTAACTTTACCAAGTTAAATCACTAAAAATGATGCACCAAGCTTATAGAAAACATCTCTGCAAGCTGACTGAGAAAACTGAGAGTAATGGCAGTGAGTAGTACACTTCACAAGAACATGGAAAGATGAACTCAAATAATCATGAAAATGAAAGTATATTGCTTGTACAATACAATGACTTACTGATACATGTGTGTGCCTTGTAATCACACCTTGATATGGCATAAAGCTCAGCTCTTGGAGGTCTTCACATAGGTCTCTCTAACCATGACTAAAACTGCCATCTATTTATAGTTGAGTTTAGGAGGCTAACTTCCCTCAATCACTCTCCAATCAATCAATGATTGATTTGATTCTCTACCTACCACAAATCACGAATTCGTGGCTCCTCTTTCCATTCTTGATCAAGTGGACTCAACCACTTAAGATTCTCTTACTTTTACATTAAGTAAACTCTTCAAAAGTTACAAGAGGTAGTTCACAAGTGAACTTTACATAGTCTTCTTTTTAAAGCTCCTTCTAAGACTTTGTGGGACTCAAGCCAATACTTAGGCTTGTCATAGACTTGCTCCAACAGCTCCCCCTCAAGCCAAGTATGCTTGAGGTCTTCAATCTTCCAAGATTACCTGCAAACCAATCATAGCCTTGAATTTGCAAAGCTTTGTACCATCCAATGCTTTGGTTAGAATATCTGCACATTGTTGATGAGTGGACACATATGATATTTGAATCTCTTTGCTTAGAACCTTCTCTCGTACATAGTGATAATGAACTTCAATATGTTTAGTCCTTGCATGAAAAATAGGATTAGCAGCCAAGTGAATAGAACTCATATTGTCACCAAAAATAGTTGGAGTTCCAAACTCAAATCCAAGATCTTTGAATAATGTCTTCATCCACATAGCTTCCTGAGTAGCTATGGCAAGACCTCTGTATTCAGCTTCAGTAGAAGAGAGAGCAACTGTGGGTTGCTTCTTGGATGACCATGAAATAAGCTTTGAACCTGCAAAGGTAAGATAACCTGAAGTGCTCCTTCTATCTTCCTTGGAGCCAGCCCAATCTGCATCAGAAAATAGCTTCAAACCTAAATCAGATACATAAGGATAATAAAGTCCTTCATTTATGGTTCCTTTGAGATACTTGAGAATCCTTTTGGAAGCATCCATATGTGGTTTCCTTGGTGTGTGCATAAATTGACTTAGCACACTCACACTGTAACATATATCTACTCTTGTCAATGTGGCATAGTTGAGACTACCCACTAGACTTTGATATGATGTGATGTCCTCTATGAGTTCACCTTCATGTGAGCTCAATTTGTGATTAACTTCCATTGGAGTACCTACAATCTTACATTCTTGCATCTTGAATTTTGCCAACATGTCCTTAATGTACTTTCTTTGAGTGAGAAACAAACCATGATCTTTGTAGACAACTTCCAAACCTAGAAAGTAGGTAAGTGAACCCAAATCACTTATCTTGAACTCTTCTCTCATCTGATCTTTGATCTTCTTCATACCATCTGCATCATTTCCTGTCAATATAATATCATCTACATATACACATAGATAGATGACCTCGGAATTACTCTTTTTAATAAAGAGTGAAGGATCTGCCTTGCTTGGTTGAAAGCCTTTGTCCTACAAGAATGAAACAAGCCTGAAATTCCAAGCTCTTGGAGCTTGCTTGAGACCACACAATGCTTTGTTAAGTTTACACACATAATCACGATAAACTTGATTCTCAAAACCAGGTGGTTGTGCCATATATACCTCTTCTGTTATCCAACCATTCAAAAATGCATTCTTTACATCTAGTTGAAGTATCTTCCAATTCTTGGAAGATGCAATACTAAGCAAAACCCTAATAGTAGGCATCTTTGCCACAGGAGAGAAGGTCTCCTCATAATCGATTCCCTGAGTTTGTGCAAAGCCTTTTGCTACAAGCCTTGCCTTATACCTGTTAATTGAACCATCAGAATTCTTCTTGAGTTTATAGACCCATCTTGAGCCTATTACCTTCATGGATGAAGTCTTGGGCACCAAATCCCAAGTGTTGTTTTCCTCAAGTGCTTCAATCTCTTCCTTCATTGCATGATTCCATTCTGTTTTTGCTTTGGCCTCTTCAAATGATGATGGATCCTCTTGGTTTATGTCCTGTGCTATGTAGATAGAATGTTTAGTTACTAATGAGGTGTCAAACCCATACCTTTCTGGTTTTTTCTTTTCCCTCATAGATCTTCTTAGGCCATGATGTGATGATTCTGCTTCATGTCCAAGTTCCTGCAATTTTGCTTTACCTTTAGACTTCCATGCTTTGATCTTTTCCATGTGAGATTCTTCATCATCCTCTGAGGTGTCTTGTTCTTCAATCTTTGATTGTTCTCTACCAAGCTTTGGAAAATCTTCTTCAAGATCATATGGTAAATTGATCTTCCTGCATGAATCTTCATACCATGAATTGTTCTCATCAAAAACTACATCTCTGCTTACCAAGAATCCTTTGTTGGTAGGGTTGTATAACCTGTAGCCCTTTTGATTGTTGTCATATCCAATAAATACACACCTTTCTGCCTTTGGATCCATCTTGCCTCTAACCTGTGAAGGAACATGAGCAAAAGCAATACATCCAAAAATTTTACAATGATCTAAGCTTGGTCTTCTTCCATTCCAAGCCTCATATGGAGTCATCCCATCAAGGGATTTTGAAGGCAACCTGTTAATCAAGTAAGTGGCTGTAGATACAGCCTCAGCCCATAAGTAATTAGGTAAATGCTTTTCATTTAACATAGACCTTGCAGCTTCAACAATTGTCCTATTCCTCCTTTTTGCCACTCCATTTTGCTCAGGAGTGTACCTTGTAGTTACCTCTCTTTTGATTCCTCTTTCTTGAAGAAAAGAATCAAACTCATGGGAGAAATATTCTCCCCCTCCATCTGACCTTAGCCTTTTTAGTGATTTACCTGTTTGATTCTCCACAAGAGCCAAATATCTTTTGAAACATGAAAAAACTTCATCTTTGTGTTTCCTAAAGAATAGGATAGTCCATCTGCTGCAATCATCAATAAAGGAAACATAATACCTTGATCCAGATATTGAAGCTTCCTTGCTAGGTCCCCATACATCTGTATGAACCAACTCCAAGAGATCTCCATGCATATAACCTTTCTTCATGAATGGTAACCTGTGAGACTTTCCAAATTGACATGCACTGCACTTATAAATCATATGTTGTTTTGACAAATTAGGAAGTCCAAGTACACTTTGGTCCCTGCAGATTTGCTTTAATGACCTTTCACCAATATGTGCTAACCTTTTGTGCCATACTTCCAATTCTGTGAGTGTCTGACTACCATAATTAAAGAGAGCAATGTTTCTAGTGTCCTGTAATTCAAATGTGAACAATCTACCTGTCTTTTCACCTTTTGCAATTCTTCTGAATCCTTGACTTGGATCTTCAACAAATGCTCCTGCTTTTGTGAACCTGACTTGCAACCCTTTCTCTACTATCTGCCCAACACTTATCAAATTCTTTGTAATGGTAGGGACATAGAGTACCTTACTGAGTAGGTTGATGTTTCCATCAAGTGCTTTGACATTGCCTATTTTCTCCACAGGATGTTTTGTATCATCTCCTGTTTGTACCTCATGCTTATTCCTTGGATCTTCTAAATCTGATAGGAGTGCCACATTTCCTGCCACATGATTTGAACAACCTGAATCTATGTAGAAAACATGCTCATCATATTTACCTTGTGGCATAGCCATGTTCATGATCAATAATGAATCCTCTTTGTTTGAGTCTTCTGTGTAGTTATTGTAGTCTCTCCTTCCTTTGTAGCCTCCTTGATAGTTTGAATGATTGTAGTTGTTGTAGTTGCCATGGTAGTTGTTGAACCTTCCTCTTGAGTAGCCATAACTTCCTCTATTGTATCCTCTGCCTCTTTGATTCCTGGAATTCCTTAAGCAATTTTTAGTTGTATGATTAGTTAATCCACAAATAGAACATGAGTTGGAGCCTTGGGATCTCCCCCTGCCTTGTCTACCTCCTCTTCCTCTACCTCTGCCATGTCTTCCTCTACCTGCATAGTTAGCTTGATATGTACCTGCTTCATCATCCACTTTCTTTGCCTTTCCTTTGTTATCTTTAGACTTGCTTTGTATAAAGCTGAAGATCGATTACCTTTAGAGCTTTCTCCATTTTTGATAAGCTTTGCCTCTTGAGTAAGTAGTTGTCCAATGAGTATGTTGAAATCAGGTACATGCATGTCCATGTATAAATCCATAGCTGTGGTGAATGCTTCCCACTTATCATCTGCCTTCAAGCCATTGATGACCTGCCTTACAATTTGCTCTTCATCTATTACCTCTCCAATGCTTCCCAACTGATCCGCTATGTCCTTGAGCTTTGTGAAAAAATCAGTCACATTTTGTTTGGGAGACTTCTTGAGAGTTGTGAACTCCAGCCATAGTTGATGCTTCCTAGCTTTGGTACTTGAAGAAAAGAAAGCTTCAAATGCATCCCACACTTCCTGAGATGTCTTACAACTTCTAATGTGAGGCAACAAAAAATCTGAGATAGAGTTGAGGAGATAAGACCTTGCAAGTGCATCCTTGGAGCACCATGTGCTCAATCTTTCTTACTCTTCTTGTGTTGGTTGACTTTTGTTCCTGAAACTTGGCATAAC
>CM035413.1:33440196-33465196 GCA_020310875.1 Ceratopteris richardii | reverse complement strand
AGAATTGGATGAAAAGAGATGCTCAAGCTAGGAGTATTATTTATATGGCAGTCAATGACTACTTGCTACCTCACATTAGAGGTCTTGAAAGTGCAAGTGAAATATGGAATGCTTTGGAGGAGCATTTCCAAAACACTATAAAGTCAAGAAAGGCATCCTTATGGGCAGAGTTTACTACTTTCAAGAAGAAGGCTTCACAATCAATATCTGATTATGTGACAAAGATGAAGGACATTGCAGATGCATTAGGAGCAGTGGATGAAGACATTGAAGAGGATAAATTGGTAAGGCAAATTTTATGGAGAGTGTTAATCTCCAAAAGAATAAGTTGTACTTGAACTTAGAACTCCTCTATATCAAGAACAACTTCAGACTCCACTTAATTTTAGAAAACAATCACCAAATTATCAGAATTTTGACTAACTGTTGAAAACTGAAATTTCCTGGAAAGTCTGCCACAGATTAATTACTGATTGACTAATCAATCCTGTAAAGTTTTTAATAAAACTTTGCACAATGCTTCGCCTTAAGGTTGCGCAACTTCTCCAAGTTAAATTTCTCAAAATGATTGAGTATACTGTGAGAAATGTGTGAAACACTTTACCTATGTCTGAAACAGCTTCTTTGCAATGGCGACCTTAACACCTGTAATTTCTTAACACTGGTTCTCCCAAACTAAATCCCGTTTGATCAAGATCTTTTAGCCATAGATGGCTTACCTTTCAACTTAGATTTTGAGCCCTCACTTGTGTAAAACTTTACACTATGCACTGAGCAATGTTCATTTCTCTGAACATGAAATCTGCGCCAGTTTTGACGACTCTCAGAACATCTTCACATATGAATGTTCCTAAACTAAATTCTCTCAACCTGATCGCAATTAACCTCTCAAATTCTAGTCATAGATAGATTAGCTATGGACTTAGATACGTGCAAAAGGATTTCTCAAAAGATTAAGCACAGAAGGAGAATGGGAAAGAAGATCGACGCGCCATATCTGAAATTTTCACTTATCTGTTTTCTTCATACATCTGATGGATGATCTGTACAATGTACATCATCTAAGTCCTTTCAACTCTCTTCTCTATATCTCATCTATCACTACAAGCATGTACTTATATATATATATATATATATATATATATATATATATATATATATATATATATATATATATATATATATATATATATATATATATATATATATATATATATATATATATATATATATATATATATACAAGTCCTAAATCATAACTACTTCAAGTATATTGAAGTATCTTAAAGAATTAATGTACATTTGATTAAAGAACTTTACTATCTTATTCTTTCCTTCAATTCATGACATTGATCTTCAATCTTCTCTTCATGTCTTTACTTCTACCCTTTGTATAATCACAATTTGTTGATTGTCTTGCTCCAACAGCTCCCCCTCAATCATCAATTGTGATTATCTACATCCTTTTTATTCCTGCCATGTCTTTGAACTTCTGTAGCTTTGGTCCATCTAAACTTTTTGTCATCATATCTGCAAGTTGATCTTTTGTAGGAGTGTGTATGACTTCAATTTCCTTATCAATGACCTTCTCTCTCAGAAAATGATATTGTATTTCAATATGCTTAGTTCTAGCATGAAACACAGGATTAGCTGCCAAGTATAGAGAACTCATATTATCTCCACAAATAATAGGAATACTTTGAACAACATCAAAACTCTTCATAAGTGTTTTTAGCCATATTACTTCCTTTGCAGCTTCCACCATACCTTTGTATTCTGCTTCTGTAGATGATAAAGCAACTGTATGTTGCTTCTTAGAACACCATGAGATTAGCTTATCTCCCACATAACACAAATATCCATGTGTTGATCTTCTATCATCCAAACTACCTGCCCAATCTGCATCACTGTATATCTTCACTCTTGTATCAGAAGTAAATCCATAGTACAGTCCTTCTTTGAGTGTACCCTTGATGTACCTAAGTACTCTTTGTCCTGCAATCCAATGTTCCTTTCTAGGACAATGCATGAATTGTGAAAGCACACCAACTGCATATGACAAATCAGGCCTTGTTAATGTAGCATAAATCAAGCTACCAACCAAACTTTGATAGAGCTTCATGTCTCTGAATTCTTCTCCTCCAAATCTAGACAATTTATGGTTCACTTCCAATGGTGTAGGTGCAACCCTGCAATCTTCCATTTTAAATTTGGTTAGAAAATTTTTAAGATACCTTTCTTGGGTCACATATACTCCATGTTGAGTATAAGAAATCTCCATTCCCAAGAAGAATGACAAGTTCCCCAAATCACTGATTTTGAACTCTTTCTTCATCTGTTTCTTGATCATTTGTATTCCTTTATCATCTGTTCCTGTAAGTATTATGTCATCAACATAAATACAAACATAAATGAATCCATCTTCACTTGCTTTGACTAGCAAGCTACTATCTGCCTTTGATGCTTGAAATCCAAGATCTTTTAAGAATTTTACAAGCCTATAATTCCAAGCCCTTGGGGCCTGCTTCAATCCATACAAAGCTCTCTTGAGCTTACACACATAATTTGGACTCACTTGATCTTTGAACCCATCTGGTTGCTCCATGTAAACTTCATCTGAAATGTAACCATTCAAAAAAGCATTTTTAACATCTAATTGAGATAACTTCCAACCTTTGCAAGCAGCAATTGCTATGAGAGTTCTGATGGTTGTCATTTTTGCCACAGGACTATAGGTCTCATCATAGTCCACTCCATATGTCTGTGCATACCCTTTCACAACAAGCCTGGCTTTGTACCTAGACACACTTCCATCTGCAAATCTTTTTGTTTTGTAAACCCACTTACATCCAATAATTTTTTGGCTATTAGGTTTAGGAACCAGATCCCAAGTCTGATTCTCTATCAATGCATCATACTCCTCTTGCATGGCTTCTTCCCAATTTCTCTTGCCTTTGGCTTCATCATATGTAGATGGATCTTCATCTGCCTTTACCAAATAAGCATAATCCTTAGTAGTCAGAAATGAAGTGTCATAACTATACCTTGTGGGTTGCCATTTGTGCCTAGATGACCTCCTAACTTCTGCACTTTTTGAAGTCTCTGGTTCATCACATTCTGGATCAAACCTTGGCCTGTCTTCAACTTCAACTTGTACTTCATTATTCTCATTTTCATCAAGTAATTGAATCTTTGCTTTACCTTTCCTTTGATCCACTACTTCTTCAACATCTGCATGTATATTATATTTACCTGCATACCAAGTACCTTGCTCATCAAACGTAACATCCTTGGATACAAGGAATTGCTTTGTGGATGGACTCCACAACCTGTATCCCGTTTGCTTATCATCATAACCAATGAATACATACTTTTCTGCCTTAGGCTCCAACTTATGCCTCAATTGAGATGGCACATATGCATATGCCAAGCATCCAAATATTCTGCAATGATCCAAGGTAGGTCTCCTACCCCACCAAACTTCATATGGTGTCATACCTTGCAAAGCTTTACAAGGCAATCTATTAACCAAATAAGTAGCTGTATTTACAACCTCTGCCCACAAATAATTTGGGCAATTTTTCTCCTTCATCATGGACCTTGCAAACTCAACAAGAGTCCTATTCCTCCTTTCTGCTACACCATTTTGTTGAGGAGAGTACCTGCAAGTAACTTCTCTCTTTATACTTGCATTCCACAAGTAATCACTGAACTCATTAGAGAAATATTCTCCCCCTCCATCTGACCTTAGTCTCTTCAACTTATGTCCTGTAATTCTCTCTGCATACATATGATAATGTTTAAAAGTATTGAATACTTCTGACTTGTCTTTGATCACATAGATAGTGATCCATATGGTAGCATCATCAACATAAATCACATAATACCTTGAGCCATTGATACTGAAGTCCTTTGATGGCCCCCACACATCTGTGTGTACCAACTCAAGTTTCTCTGAATACATAAACCCATGCTTAGAGTAGGATTGCTTATGAGGCTTACCTAATTGACATGCCTCACATCTGTATGTCATATGTTGACCTGCAACATTAGGCAATCCAAGCACTGAACTATTATTAATCATGTCTTTAATACCTCTTTCATTGAAGTGTCCAAGTCTTTTGTGCCAAAGATCCAATTCTGACACCTTTTGCTTTCCATATGTGAACATAGCATGTCCAACATTTCCTTGTACCTTCAATGTGAAAAGCCTTCCATCCTTCTTTCCTGTAACAACCTGTTTATACCCTTGACTAGGGTCTTCAACATAGACTCCATCATTGGTGAACCTTACCTCATATCCTTTTTCCACAATTTGACCTACACTGATCAAATTCTTTGGAATTGTGGGAACATAAAGAACCTTACTCAGAAGAGTGCTCCCATCTTTAGCTTTGACTGAACCAATTGACTTTACCTTATGCTTTGTATTATCACCTGTCTGAACTGTATGATTAATTTCATTATGATCTAGATCAGTCATCAAAGCAATATTTCCACTTAAATGATTACTACATCCTGAATCAATATAGAACACTTTCATGTCCTCATGTGAAGTTTCACATGTTGCATTCATAATGAGAGTCGAGTCCTCCTTCTGATCTGATGCATAGTTGTAGTAGGTGTTATTATAGGATTGATTTTGGAAGCTTCTTCCTCCACCTCTTCCAAAAGAATTCCTACCACCTCTACCTCTGAAGTTTACTCTCTGAAATCTACCACCTCTTGCTCTTTGATTAAAGTTTTGATAATTACCATTGTTCTGATTATTGTGCCAACAATCATGAGATAGATGATTGGTCTTACCACATATCCAACAAGCTCTTGCATTATCTTTGTTGTTTCTGCCTCTTCCTCTACTTCTGCCATTTCCTCTTCCTCTTATGAAATTTGCTTGGTTTGAAGTACCTTCTTCTTCACCTGATTGTTGCTTTCCTTTGTTAGCTTTCTTCTTGTCTTTAGAGTACATTGCATGACCTGCACTCTTATCAATATCTCCTTTGATATCATTCTGAAAAGTTAGCATATGACCTAACAATTGATTCAAATCAGGAGTGAAGTGATCTAATGAAAGTTCTATAGACAAAATAAAAGGCTTCCACTTCTCATCTCCTCTTAGCCCTGTGAGAATTTGTCTTACCAATTTATCTTCTTCAATATCTTCATCCACTGCACCTAAAGAATCTGCAATATCCTTCATCTTTGTCACATAATCAGAGATTGATTGTGAGGCCTTCTTCTTGAAAGTAGTAAATTCTTCCCATAGTGAAGCCTTCCTTGATTTGGTTGTGTTTTGGAAATGATCTTCCAAAGCATTCCAAATGTCACATGCACTTTCAAGTCCTCTAATGTGAGGAAGCAAATAGTCATTGACTGCCATGTAGATTATGCTCCTTGCTTGAGCATCCTTCTTCATCCAATTCTTGATGTCTGCAACCTCCTCTCTAGTTGGTGTTGGAGACTTTTTAATCTCCAAAGGTTTGATCTACACTGACTTAAGAACACTTCTATGTCAGCTATAAACCAAACTTTACACAAACAATGTTCCTTTTTACCAAAACTTCAAGCAACACTTCTCTGAGTGAAGAAGTGTCAACTTCAGAAAGTCTGCTTCAGATATCAACTTCTTTACCTGCACAAATCTTCAAATTTCTTCAAGTAAATGATGCACAAGTATTAGCAATACCTTTGCGCAATCATACTAGCCATTAGTTCTCAAAACTAATCACCAAAAGTTTAATTTGATCATTAAGATCAAATACATGTCAGAAAATGACTCTCAGAAGTTGCGCCTTCGACATAGTCAACTTCTTAACTTGATTTCTCCCAATCTGGAACCCGTTTTGCTAAATGCTTTTAGCCATAGCTTCCTTATCTTCTAACTTAAATTTTAAGTGCTCACTCATCAAAAACTTTACAGTATACACTCAGATCTAATCAAATTACTGAGACGGAAAAGTGCGCTACTTTTGGCTTCAGTTCTCACATTCTACATATGAATGTTCCTAATGATCATTCTCACAGTAGGAGAGGAATTAGATTCTGAAACTCTAGACATAGCTTCATTAGCTTCTCAATTAGATGTGTACAAAAGGATTTCTGATCCACATGATCAGACAGAGAGCACTCAGAGAAAAACCCGTCGCTATTTTCTGGGAAAAAAACTCTCTACACATCTTCCTCAAAATTGTCATCTACAAAATGACTCTATTACTTTCTCTCATACATTTCTTGTCATAATTATCTTATATATACATGACTTTGGACTCATCTCGCGTTTATGACTCTACTCCTTATCATCCTAAGGATTTAACTATGGTAGCTTACAAGATTCTTCACTTATATGTACATATGTGTACAAGACAACATTCTGACTTCTTCTTCATTTTTGCAAATGTCTTCCTTTGCTTCATTCTGACCATAAGCATTCTCCAAGATCTGTATAATCACCAATTTGTGATTGGTTTGCTCCAACAGCTCCCCCTCAATCACTAATTGTGATTATTCCATTCTTCTTCACTCCTGCCATCTCCTTGAATCTCTGTAGCTTAGGTCCATCCAAGCTCTTTGTCATCATATCTGCCACTTGTTCTTTTGTTGGAGTGTACATCACTTCAATCTCTTTATCAAGTACCTTTTCCCTCAAGAAATGATACTGTATCTCTATATGCTTAGTCCTGGCATGAAAAACAGGGTTAGCTGCCAAATACAAAGAACTCATATTATCTCCAAAAATTATTGGAGTACTATGATCAATCTCAAAACTTTTCATCAAGGTCTTCAACCATATGACTTCTTTTGCAGCTTCTACCATTCCCTTATACTCGGCTTCTGTGGATGATAAAGCAACTGTATGTTGCTTCTTTGAACACCAAGACACTAACTTGTCTCCAACATAACATAGATATCCATGAGTAGACCTTCTATCATCTGAGTCACCTGCCCAATCCTTTGGGCTGCAATCCAATGAGTCTTCTTTGGACAATGCATAAATTGTGACAACACACCTACTGCATATGATAGGTCTGGCCTTGTCAAGGTAGCATAGATTAGACTTCCTACCAAACTCTGATATTTTTTCATGTCATTGAACTCTTCACCTCCATACCTGCTTAATTTATGATTTACCTCCAATGGTGTAGTTGAGGTCTTGCAATCTTCCATGTTAAACTTGGCTAGAAGATTCTTCAAATATCTTTCTTGTGAAACATATACTCCATGTTGAGTATACACAATCTGCATTCCTAGAAAATAAGATAAGTTTCCCAAGTCACTTATCTTAAACTCCTTCTCTATTTGCTTCTTGAGTTCATTGATTCCTTGAGCATCTGTTCCTGTAACAATAATATCATCAACATAAATGCACATGTAAATATATCCATTTTCACTTGCCTTCACTAGCAAGCTACTATCTGCCTTTGATGCTTGAAATCCACATTCATTCAAGAACTTGACTAATCTGTAATTCCAAGCTCTTGGGGCTTGCTTCAACCCATATAAAGCTCTCTTGAGCTTACACACATAATCTGATCCAATTGATTCCATGAAGCCTTCTGGTTGCTCCATATATACTTCATCTGCAATGTAACCATTAAGAAATGCATTCTTCACATCCAATTGTGATAATTTCCATCCTTTGCAAGCAGCAATAGCAATCAATGTCCTAATTGTAGACATCTTAGCAACAGGACTAAAGGTTTCATCATAATCTACCCCATAAGTTTGGGCATAACCTTTGACCACAAGTCTAGCCTTATATCTAGACACCTTACCATCTGCAAACCTCTTTGTTTTATATACCCACTTGCATCCAATGACCTTCTGATTCTTTGGTCTTGGTACTAACTCCCAAGTTTCATTTTCAAGTAGAGCATCATACTCTTCTTGCATTGCCTTCTCCCAATTCTGTTTACCTTTGGCTTCTTCATAAGTGGTTGGATCTTCTTCTGTTTTCACAATGTAGGCATAATCTTTTGTTGTTAGGAAAGATGTATCATAACTATACCTTATAGGCTCTTTCCTTTCTCTTGTAGATCTTCTGATTTCTGCACTTCTTGAAGTTTCAGCCTCATTTGATTCTGGATCAAATCTTGGCCCTTCTTCTACATGATCCTGCACTCTACATCTAGAGTCAACTTCATCAACAATTTCTTCACAAACTTTTACCTTTGCCTTTCCTTTCCTTTGAACTTCTTCAACACTTGTATACTCATTTGGTGATCCTGTATACCATGTGTTTTGCTCATCAAATGTCACATCTTTAGTAACAAGAAATTGCTTTGTGGATGGACTCCACAATCTGTAACCCATCTGTCTATCATCATATCCAATAAACACATACTTCTCTGCTTTTGGTTCTAGCTTATGTCTTAATTGTGAAGGAACATAAGCATATGCAATACATCCAAATACTTTACAATGATCAAGACTAGGTTTCTTACCCCACCATGCTTCTTAAGGGGTTCCTCCATCCAAAGCTTTGCAAGGCAACCTATTCACAAGATATGTTGCAGTGTTAATAGCCTCTGCCCATAAGTAATTTGGACAATTCTTTTCCTTCATCATGGCTCTTGCAAACTCTACAAGAGTCCTATTCCTCCTTTCTGCTACTCCATTTTGTTGAGGGGAGTACCTGCAAGTCACTTCTCTTTTGATACCTGCATTCCACAAATAATCATCAAACTCTTTTGAGAAATACTCTCCCCCTCCATCTGATCTTAACCTCTTTAGCTTTTGTCCTGTGATCCTTTCTGCATAAGCATGGAAATGTTTGAATGTCTTAAAGACTTCTGATTTGTCCTTGATTACATACAAAGTAATCCACCTGGTTGCATCATCAACAAACAACACATAATATCTGGATCCATTTATGCTATAGTCCCTTGAGGGACCCCATACATCTGTATGAACCAATTCAAGCATATTTGAATACTTGTACCCTGATTTGTTATAAGAACTTTTATGTGCTTTACCTAATTGACAAGCTTCACACTTGTACACCATATGTTGCCCTTCAATGTTTGGCAATCCAAGCACCACCTGATTCTTTGACATCTCCTTTATAGCTCTCTCATTGAAATGACCTAGCCTCTTATGCCATAGGTCTAATTCAGATACCTTTTGACCTCCATAGGTAAACAATGCATGTCCCACATTACCTTGGACTTTGAGAGTGAACAATCTTCCTTCCTTTTTACCTGCAATTATGGTTCTATATCCCTGATTTGGATCTTGTACATAGACACCATCATTTGTAAATCTTACCTCATATCCTTTCTCCACAATTTGCCCTACACTTATCAAATTTTTAGGAATAGTAGGAACATAAAGTACCTTACTCAGAAGTGTACTTCCACTCTTTGTCTTCACTGATCCAATGCTCTCCACTTTATGTTTGGTATTGTCACCTGTTTGAACTGTATGTCCATTCACCCTTGCTTCCATATCAGTCATCAAGGATAGATTCCCACTCAGATGGTTGCTGCACCCTGAGTCAATATAAAACACTCTTTGATCATCTCCCATTGATTCATGAGTTGCATTCAGGATAAGAGTCATGTCATCCTTCTGAGCTGATGCATAATTATAATAATTATTGTTGTAGGACTGAGATTGGAAGTTTCTTCCACCTCCTCTACCATTTGATGTCCTACCACCTCTTCCTCTGAAATTACCTCTTTGGTTTCTGCCTCCTCTACCTCTTTGATTATAATTCTGATTGTTGTATCCTCCACTTTGATTATTGTACCAACAATCATTTGCCAAATGATTTGTTCTGCCACAAATCCAACAAGCTTTAGCATTATCTTTGTTCTTACCTCCTCTTCCTTTACCTCTGAAATTTGTCTTCCCTTTTGTGAAGTTAGCTTGATTTGAATTCCCTTCATCATCATTTGATTGCTTTCCCTTGCCATTCTTTTTCTTGTCTTTGGAGTACATAGCTTGACTTGTACTTCTATCATTGTCTCCTTTAAGATCCTGCTCAAAGGTTAGCATGTGTCCTAGCAATTGATTAAGGTCAGGAGTAAAGTGATCAAGTGACAATTCTATGGACAAGATAAAAGGCTTCCACTTCTCATCACCTCTTAGACCTGTAAGTATTTGTCTTACCAACTTTTCTTCTTCAATGTCTTCATCCACTGCTCCCAAGCTATCTGCAATATCTTTCATCCTTGCCACATAATCTGAAATTGATTGTGAGCTCTTCTTCTTGAATGTTGTGAACTCAGCCCATAGTGAGGACTTCCTTGACTTAGTAGTATTTTGGAAATGCTCTTCCAAGGCATTCCAAACATCTGTGGCACTTTCTAAACCTCTGATGTGAGGTAGAAGATAATCATTTACAGCCATGTAGATGATACTCCTTGCTTGAGCATCCTTTCTCATCCAAGTCTTCAACATTGCAAGCTCTTCCCTAGTAGGAATACTTGGATCTGCAAACTCTGGTTTTTCTTCATCTCCTGTAATAAATGCTATAAGGTCTTTGCTCATGAGGTGTGCTTCCATCCTCATGGACCATGCTGGATAGTTCTCCCTATCTAGCTTATCAATTTGCAAGCTTTCTCCCATCCTTGACTTTCTGTATCTGCAATTACTATGGTTTATGAAGAGAAAGTGTACCTTTGATATATTCTTTGTCCTTCTTGATTCTTTCGAACTTGTACTATGAACTTCTGCAAGTTATCTTCAATAATTTGTCCTTATCCTCCTTTGATTTGGAAGATCTTCAATATCTGCACCAGTCGGAACTTCGATTATCTTTTCTTCTCTTGTACTTCACCTTTAGCTCTGATACCACTGTTGGAGACTTTTTAATCTCCAAAGGTTTGATCTACACTGACTTAAGAACACTTCTATGTCAGCTATAAACCAAACTTTACACAAACAATGTTCCTTTTTACCAAAACTTCAAGCAACACTTCTCTGAGTGAAGAAGTGTCAACTTCAGAAAGTCTGCTTCAGATATCAACTTCTTTACCTGCACAAATCTTCAAATTTCTTCAAGTAAATGATGCACAAGTATTAGCAATACCTTTGCGCAATCATACTAGCCATTAGTTCTCAAAACTAATCACCAAAAGTTTAATTTGATCATTAAGATCAAATACATGTCAGAAAATGACTCTCAGAAGTTGCGCCTTCGACATAGTCAACTTCTTAACTTGATTTCTCCCAATCTGGAACCCGTTTTGCTAAATGCTTTTAGCCATAGCTTCCTTATCTTCTAACTTAAATTTTAAGTGCTCACTCATCAAAAACTTTACAGTATACACTCAGATCTAATCAAATTACTGAGACGGAAAAGTGCGCTACTTTTGGCTTCAGTTCTCACATTCTACATATGAATGTTCCTAATGATCATTCTCACAGTAGGAGAGGAATTAGATTCTGAAACTCTAGACATAGCTTCATTAGCTTCTCAATTAGATGTGTACAAAAGGATTTCTGATCCACATGATCAGACAGAGAGCACTCAGAGAAAAACCCGTCGCTATTTTCTGGGAAAAAAACTCTCTACACATCTTCCTCAAAATTGTCATCTACAAAATGACTCTATTACTTTCTCTCATACATTTCTTGTCATAATTATCTTATATATACATGACTTTGGACTCATCTCGCGTTTATGACTCTACTCCTTATCATCCTAAGGATTTAACTATGGTAGCTTACAAGATTCTTCACTTATATGTACATATGTGTACAAGACAACATTCTGACTTCTTCTTCATTTTTGCAAATGTCTTCCTTTGCTTCATTCTGACCATAAGCATTCTCCAAGATCTGTATAATCACCAATTTGTGATTGGTTTGCTCCAACAGTTGGAACACTAGAGTCTCTAAATTCTGGCTTTTCTTCCTCTCCTATGATGTATCTGTTGGTGCAAACAAGCCTTAACACTTGGACTTGTTTTGTGCCTTGAAGACTCAACATGAAGATTGCACAAAGATCACTTAGCTTTGGATATCAACATTGAAGCTTATTGCAAAAGTTTGGATTACTTCATTTCAAGAAAGAGCATAGGAACACATGCCTATGCTTAGTTACTTATTACTTTATGTAAAAGTCAAAGTGACTTCTTGTAATTGTACCTACCTTCAAAAGTCGTGGAATTTGAAAGGTATGAATGGAGAGAATATCTCCATGTGATTAGTTGAGAGATTTGAGGGAGCCTACATTTGAATTTTGAAATTCAAATTCCTTCAAAACATCTATAAAAGTCAATGTAAAAGTCGCGGGTTTAGTTACACTCTTCCCGAGGCTAATCCAAGCTAATTTGTGAGTGTGTGAGAGCTACTACCTAGCCTACACCTCAGAGTACCATTGTGCAGTACATCTCTTGCAAATGGGAATGTATATTTGATAGTATCAATACATATACTCATAGTTCTTTACTCTGTGTTTTTCTCTGAGTGACTACCTCCAAGTCTGTCAACTTCAACAGAGCATATCTCAAGATCTACTGAACCAAATTTGATGATCAAGGGCTCATTGGAACCAGATCAAAGCATTCTACAAGACTACAAAGTTTCAAGTCAATCTATTCAGCCAATTGGGAGAAATCGCTGTCGAAGTGATCACTGGTATATTTCTGTGTGATTCCTAAAAAGTCGGGGGTGTCCCTGATTTTGCTAAACATCATGCTCAGTGTATAGTTTGTCATTTGGAGTGATTTAACTTGCTAATGGTAGCTTGTTAAGTTAATTTGATACTCCCAAAAGGAATTAGACCAATTGCAAGTGTGCTGGACACACTGAGCTTAGAACTGAGCAGGTATCAATACAGGAATAGCAAGTTTTTGGACTTATGAAGGTTCAAACTTATCTGTTTTGATTTGGTCATTACTCAATCACTTTGTAAAGCACATATATAGTTTCTTGGTGTCATTTGGAAGCTCAAGGAGTCTCCAAACCATATCTGAAGAGAAAAGAGGGCAGGTGTGAAGCAGGTCTAGCAGCACCAACTTGATCTTTTGATTGTATCCAGCCATCACATCCAACAGTGGTATCAGAGCAAACAAGGTAATCATGGGTGATGGTTTCCCTTCCTTTATTGACAAATTGGATAGGAATAACTACCAGGCATGGTCATTAAGAATGAAGACTTATCTACAAGGGAGAAGCTTGTATGGATACATATCAAGAGATGAGGAGTTGCCCTTATTCAAAACCAGAGGCCTACCTACAAAGGATGAGCATGAGAGACTAAATCAATGGTGTGCTAAAGATGCTTTAGCAAGGTCATATCTTCTAAACTCTATCTCTGATTTCCTTCTACCTCATGTTAGGAACTGTAAGACTTCCCAAGAGACTTGGGAGACCTTGTCAACATACTTCTCATCAAGCACAAGGGCCAGAAAGAATCAGCTATGGATTGAGTTTACAACTCTTAGGAAGCAATCAAAACAATGTGTTTCAGATTTTGTCACCAAAGTCAAAGACATAGCAGATCAACTTGCAAGTGTTGGAGAAGAAATTGAAGAAGAGCAAATAGTTAGACAAGTGATCAATGGACTCAAAGCAGATGACAAATGGGAAAGCTTTACCACTGCAATGGACTTGTACATGGACATCCAAGCACCTGATCTAACCACTCTGATTGGACAACTCTTCACACATGAAGCCAAGATCACAAAGAATGGAGAGCAATCAAAAGGTAACAATCCCTCTGCCCTATATACAGATAAGAAGTCTAAAGACAAGGGTAAAAGCAAGAAGGTTGATGATGAAGGATCCACCTCCCAAGCAAACTATGCAGGGAGAGGTAGATCATCTAGAGGTAGGGGCAGAGGAGGTAAGTCAGGTAGGGGGAGACCCTATAATCAATCTCCATGCAATATTTGTGCCTTGTCTAATCATACTACAGATGAATGCTACAAAAACTACAAGAACCAAAGAGGAAGAGGTCACCAAAGAGGAGGATACTCTCAAGGAAGAGGCAGATTCAATCAATCTCAAGGCTACCATGGCTACAACAATAACTACAACAATAATTACAACAATAGCTACAATCACAATGGCAATTATCAAGGAGGATACAGGAACAGAAAGGATTACAACAATTATACAGAGGATCAAGATGATTCCTTGTTGATTATGAACATGACATCTAAATCAGGTATCAATGATGATCATTTGTTCTATATTGATTCAGGTTGCTCTAACCATGTAGCTGGGAATGTTGCCTTACTCTCTGATTTGGAAGAACCTAAAGGCAAGCACCAAGTGCAGACAGGTGATGACACTAAACACTCAGTGGTTAAAGTAGGTAATGTCAAAACAAGTGATGGTAATCAGAATTTGCTAAGCAGAGTATTGTATGTTCCAACAATCACCAAGAATCTGATGAGTGTAGGTCAGATTGTTGAAAAAGGTCTACAGGTCAGGTTCACTCAACATGGTGCATATGTGGAGGATCCAAGACATGGATTCAGAAGGATAGCCAAGGGAGAGAAGTCAGGTAGATTGTTTACCTTTGAACCTGAGGATACTAAAAATATTGCCTTGTACAACTATAGGGACCAAACCCTATCAGAATTGGAGATGTGGCACAAGAGATTGGGTCACATTGGAGAGAGAACCATAAAGCAGATGAGCAGAGATCAATGTGTGCTTGGGATACCTAATGTATCCAAGCAACACATGATATACAAGTGTGGGGCTTGTCAATTTGGTAAGTCACACAGGTTGCCATATACCAAGAAAGGATTTATGCATGAAGACTACTTGGAATTGGTGCATACAGATGTTTGGGGACCAAGTAAGGAGCCATCCATATCTGGGTCAAGGTACTATGTATCTTTTATAGATGATTATAGCAGATGGACTATCTTGTACTTCATGAAACATAAAGATGAAGTATTTAATTGCTTCAAAAGGTATCTTGCATTAGTAGAGAATCAAACAGGTAGACAATTGAAGAGATTAAGGTCTGATGGTGGTGGAGAATACTTCTCCAATGATTTTGAAGAATTCTTGCAGGAAAGAGGCATCAAGAGGGAGATTACCACAAGGTACTCACCTGAACAAAATGGGGTAGCTGAAAGAAGAAATAGACTCATTGTGGAGACAGCTAGGTCTATGCTTAATGAGAAGAAACTACCAAATTATCTTTGGGCAGAGAGTGTATCTACTGCCACATACTTGATCAACAGGTTGCCATCAAAGACACTTGATGGAATGACACCCTATGAGGCTTGGCATGGTAAGAGACCATCTCTGGATCATTGCAAGATCTTTGGGTGTGTTGCATATGTGCATATTCCCTCACAGGTAAGGGGAAAGCTAGACCCTAAGGCTGAAAAGTGTATCTTTATTGGTTATGATTTGAATCAGAAAGGATACAGGTTCTATAACCCCTCAAACAAAGGCTTCAAGGTAAGCAGAGATGTCATCTTTGATGAAAATGATTCATGGTATGATAATGAGTGCAGGAAAGTTAGCCTACCTTATGATATGGAAGAAGACTTTCCAAAGCTTGTCAGACAAGAACCAACTCAGAATGAGGATACAAGTTCAAATGATGAAGACACCATCAACATTGAAGAATTCAAAGCTTGGAAATCCAAAGGGAAGATGAAGATGAAGCAACTTGAAGACAATCCAGAATCCTCAACTCAAGCTATGAGGAGATCTTCAAGGGAAAAGAAAAAACCTATTAGGTATGGATATGATACTTCACTTGTAACCAAGCACTCTGTATATCTTGCAAAGGATATCTTAAGTGAAGAACCAGGTACATTTGAGGAAGCCATTACTAAACCTGAATGGAAGGAAGCAATGGATGAAGAAATGGAGGCTCTTAAGGAGAGTGATACTTGGGATTTGGTACCCAAGAAGGACTCCATGAAGATTATAGGATCCAGATGGATCTACAAACTCAAAAGAAACTCAGATGGTACTATAAGCAGGTACAAAGCTGGGTTGGTAGCCAAGGGTTTTGCACAAACCCAAGGCATTGATTATGAGGAGACATTTTCTCCTGTGGCAAAGATGCCAACTATCAGAATTATGGTGAGTGTAGCTGCATCCAAGAATTGGAACATGTACCAATTGGATGTAAAGAATGCATTCTTGAATGGATGGATATCTGAAGAGGTCTACATGTCACAACCACCTGGCTATGAGGATCCCAATAAGGTAAATCATGTTTGCAAATTGAAGAAAGCTCTGTATGGATTGAAGCAGGCACCTAGAGCATGGAACTATAGGTTGACAACCTATCTCTTGGATCAAGGATTTGTGATGAGTAAAGCAGATACTTCATTGTTTATAAAGAAGAACAATTCAGAGGTAATATACTTGTGTGTCTATGTTGATGACATCATTATTACAGGAAATGATGTTCAAGGAATTAGACACATTAAAGGTCAAATGATGAAGGAATTCAAGATCAATGATCTTGGATTATTGAAGTACTTCCTAGGGCTTGAATTGGTCTACACAAATTCAGGTATATTCATTACTCAGAAGAAGTACATTCAGGACATGGTCAAGAAGTTTAATTTGCAGGAAGCTAAAGTCTCAAACATTCCTATGGAGGTCAATCACAAACTCAGTGCACATGAAGGAGAAGAACTCAAAGATATTACAGGTTACCAAAGTTTGGTAGGTAGTCTCAATTATGCTACCTTAACTAGGATTGATATCTCATATGGTGTGAGTGTACTTAGCCAATTTATGCATAAGCCAAGAGTACCACATTTGGAGGCAGCCAAGAAGATAGTAAAGTATCTAAAGGGAACACAAAATCATGGTTTGTATTACCCATATTCATCAGATATTGATATCAAGGTATACTCAGATGCAGATTGGGCAGGTTGCAAGGATGACAGGAGGAGTACATCTGGTTACATATGCTTTGCAGGTGATAAACCAATTTCTTGGTCATCCAAGAAACAACCTACAGTAGCTCTATCATCTACTGAGGCAGAGTACAGAGGGCTAGCCAATGCCACTCAAGAAGCAATATGGTTGAAGTTACTCTACTCAGAATTGGGCCTATACATAAGGCCACCAATCATATTTGGTGATAATACAAGTTCACTTCATTTAGCTGCTAATCCTGTGTATCATGCTAGGACAAAACACATAGAGGTTCATTACCACTATGTGAGGGAGAAACTACTTAGCAAAGAAATCCAATTATCATATGTGTCCACTAATATTCAATGTGCAGATTTGCTTACAAAATCTTTGGATGGGAGCAAGCTATGCAGGTTTAAATCCATGATTGGATTACAGGATATCATTGAAGACTAAAGATGAAGACTCAAGCAAGTGTTTGGCTTGAGGGGGAGCTGTTGGTGCAAACAAGCCTTAACACTTGGACTTGTTTTGTGCCTTGAAGACTCAACATGAAGATTGCACAAAGATCACTTAGCTTTGGATATCAACATTGAAGCTTATTGCAAAAGTTTGGATTACTTCATTTCAAGAAAGAGCATAGGAACACATGCCTATGCTTAGTTACTTATTACTTTATGTAAAAGTCAAAGTGACTTCTTGTAATTGTACCTACCTTCAAAAGTCGTGGAATTTGAAAGGTATGAATGGAGAGAATATCTCCATGTGATTAGTTGAGAGATTTGAGGGAGCCTACATTTGAATTTTGAAATTCAAATTCCTTCAAAACATCTATAAAAGTCAATGTAAAAGTCGCGGGTTTAGTTACACTCTTCCCGAGGCTAATCCAAGCTAATTTGTGAGTGTGTGAGAGCTACTACCTAGCCTACACCTCAGAGTACTATTGTGCAGTACATCTCTTGCAAATGGGAATGTATATTTGATAGTATCAATACATATACTCATAGTTCTTTACTCTGTGTTTTTCTCTGAGTGACTACCTCCAAGTCTGTCAACTTCAACAGAGCATATCTCAAGATCTACTGAACCAAATTTGATGATCAAGGGCTCATTGGAACCAGCTCAAAGCATTCTACAACACTACAAAGTTTCAAGTCAATCTATTCAGCCAATTGGGAGAAATCGCTGTCGAAGTGATCACTGGTATATTTCTGTGTGATTCCTAAAAAGTCGGGGGTGTCCCTGATTTTGCTAAACATCATGCTCAGTGTATAGTTTGTCATTTGGAGTGATTTAACTTGCTAATGGTAGCTTGTTAAGTTAATTTGATACTCCCAGAAGGAATTAGACCAATTGCAAGTGTGCTGGACACACTGAGCTTAGAACTGAGCAGGTATCAATACAGGAATAGCAAGTTTTTGGACTTATGAAGGTTCAAACTTATCTGTTTTGATTTGGTCATTACTCAATCACTTTGTAAAGCACATATATAGTTTCTTGGTGTCATTTGGAAGCTCAAGGAGTCTCCAAACCATATCTGAAGAGAAAAGAGGGCAGGTGTGAAGCAGGTCTAGCAGCACCAACTTGATCTTTTGATTGTATCCAGCCATCACATCCAACAGTATCCCATCAGATCTTTGCTCATAAGATGAGCTTCCATCCTCATTGACCATGCAGGATAGTTCTCTCTATCCAGCTTCTCAATTTGGAGACTATCTCCCATTGTTTCTTTACCTGTATTGCCAATTCTTTAATCTTTATGAGAAATAAATGTACCTTGACTTTGAATCTTACTCCTTCTGATCCTTTTGATAGCTTCAATGTGTCTACCTTCAAGTTTTCTTCAACCTTTATCCTTTTGCACCTTCGAGATGTAAAGATTTGTGTTTCTGCAGTAGTCGTAGTCTTCTTCACTTCAATTTTGACACAACCTGCTCTGATACCACTGATGGAGAGTGTTAATCTCCAAAAGAATAAGTTGTACTTGAACTTAGAACTCCTCTATATCAAGAACAACTTCAGACTCCACTTAATTTTAGAAAACAATCACCAAATTATCAGAATTTTGACTAACTGTTGAAAACTGAAATTTCCTGGAAAGTCTGCCACAGATTAATTACTGATTGACTAATCAATCCTGTAAAGTTTTTAATAAAACTTTGCACAATGCTTTGCCTTAAGGTTGTGCAACTTCTCCAAGTTAAATTTCTCAAAATGATTGAGTATACTGTGAGAAATGTGTGAAACACTTTACCTATGTCTGAAACAGCTTCTTTGCAATGGCGACCTTAACACCTGTAATTTCTTAACACTGGTTCTCCCAAACTAAATCCCGTTTGATCAAGATCTTTTAGCCATAGATGGCTTACCTTTCAACTTAGATTTTGAGCCCTCACTTGTGTAAAACTTTACACTGTGCACTGAGCAATGTTCATTTCTCTGAACATGAAATCTGCGCCAATTTTGACGACTCTCAGAACATCTTCACATATGAATGTTCCTAAACTAAATTCTCTCAACCTGATTGCAATCAACCTCTCAAATTCTAGTCATAGATAGATTAGCTATGGAATTAGGTACATGCAAAAGGATTTCTCAAAAGATTAAGCACAGAAGGAGAATGGGAAAGAAGATCGATGCGCCATATCTGAAATTTTCACTTATCTGTTTTCTTCATACATCTGATGGATGATCTGTACAATGTACATCATCTAACTCCTTTCAACTCTCTTCTCTATATCTCATCTATCACTACAAGCATGTACTTATATATGTATATATATATACAAGTCCTAACTCGTAACTACTTCAAGTATATTGAAGTATCTTAAAGAATTAATGTACATTTGATTAAAGAACTTTACTATCTGATTCTTTCCTTCAATTCATGACATTGATCTTCAATCTTCTCTTCATGTCTTTACTTCTACCCTTTGTATAATCACAATTTGTTGATTGTCTTACTCCAACAAAATTCTCACAGGACTAAGAGGTGATGAGAAGTGGAAGCCTTTTATTTTGTCTACAGAACTTTCATTGGATCATTTCACTCCTGATTTGAATCAATTGTTAGGACATATGCTAACTTTTGAGAATGATATCAAAGGAGATGTTGACAAGAGTGCAGGTCATGCAATGTACTCTAAAGACAAGAAGAAAGCTAACAAAGGAAAACAACAAGCAAATGAAGAAGAAGGCACAACTAGTCAAGCCAACTTCCTAAGAGGAAGAGGAGGTGGCAAAGGTAGAGGAAGAGGCAAGAGTAACAAAGATGGAGCCAAAGCTTGCTGGATTTGTGGTAAGACAAATCATTTAGCTAATGATTGTTGGCATAACACTCAGAGTAATGGTGGATATAATCAGAACTATAATTCAAGAGGAAGAGGTGGCAGAAATCAAAGAGGTAATTTTAGAGGTAGAGGTAGTAGGGGTTACTTTGGAAGAAATGCAGGTAGAGGTTTCCAAAGTCAACAATATAACAATACCTACTACAATTATGCTTCAGATCAGAAGGAAGATTCAACATTGATAATGAATGCAACCTGTGAAAGGCAGAGTGAAGATCAAAGAGTCTTCTACATTGACTCAGGGTGTAGCAATCACCTGAGTGGTAACATAGCCTTGATGACTGATTTGGAGAATAAGGTATCTAATCATGTTGTTCAAACAGGTGATAATACAAAGCACAATGTGAAGGCAATTGGATCAGTGAAGGCCAAGGATGGTAGCACCTTATTGAGTAAGGTCTTGTATGTTCCTACAATTCCTAAGAATTTGATAAGTGTAGGACAAATTGTGGAAAAAGTTTATGAAGTGAGGTTCACTAATGAAGGAGTGTTTGTGGAAGACCCTAGCAATGGGTATAAACAAATTGTTTCAGGGAAGAAAGAAGGAAGATTGTTCACATTGAAGATTCAAGGTAATGTTGGTCATTCCTTGTTCACTTATGGAGGACATAAGATCTCTGAGTTAGATCTTTGGCACAAGAGGCTTGGACATTTCAATGAAAGAGGTATTAAAGACATGATTAATAATGGTTCAGTGCTTGGATTGCCTAATGTTGCAGGTCAACATATGTCATACAGATGTGAGGCATGTCAATTAGGTAAGGCTCATAAGCAATCCTATTCTAAGCATGGGTTCATGTATTCAGAGAAACTTGAGTTGGTACACACAGATGTGTGGGGACCATCAAAGGATTTCAGTATTAATGGTTCAAGGTATTATGTGATTTATGTTGATGATGCTACCAGATGGGTCACTATCTATGTGATCAAAGATAAGTCAAAGGTATTCAATACATTCAAACATTATCATGTGTATGCAGAGAGAATTACAGGTCATAAACTGAAGAGACTAAGGTCAGATGGAGGGGGAGAGTATTTCTCTAATGAGTTCAGTTATTACTTGTGGAATGCAGGTATAAAAAGGGAGGTTACTTGCAGGTACTCTCCTCAACAAAATGGTGTAGCAGAAAGGAGGAATAGGACTCTTGTTGAGTTTGCAAGATCCATGATGAAGGAGAAAAATTGCCCAAATTATTTGTGGGCTGAGGCTGTAAATACAGCTACTTATTTGGTCAATAGGCTACCATGTAAAGCCTTGCAGGGTATGACACCATATGAGGCATGGTGGGGTAAGAGACCCACATTAGACCATTGCAAAGTATTTGGATGTTTGGCCTATGCATATGTTCCAACACAATTAAGGCACAAATTGGAACCTAAAGCTGAAAAATATGTGTTTATTGGTTATGATGATAAGCATATGGGATACAGGTTGTGGAATCCATCCACAAAACATTTTCTTGTATCAAAAGATGTTACATTTGATGAGCAAGGTACTTGGTATGCAGGTACTATCAATATTAATACAGATGATGAAGAAACTGTGAGTCAAAGGAAAGGTAAATCAAAGGTTCAGATATTTGATGAACAAGAGAATAATGAAGTGCAGGTTGAAGTTGAAGAGATACCAAGATTTGATCCTGAATGTGAAGAACCAGAAACCTCAAGAAGTGGAGAGCTTAGGAGGTCTACAAGGCACAAATGGCAACCTACAAGGTATAGCTATGATACTTTATTCTTGACTACTAAGGATTATGCTTACATGATTAAAGCAGATGAAGATCCTTCTACATATGAAGAGGCAAAAGGTAAAGAAATTTGGGAAAAAGCTATGCAGGAAGAATATGATGCATTGATGGAGAATCAAACATGGGATTTGGTTCCAAAGCCAAATAGTCAGAAGATCATTGGATGTAAGTGTTGGAGCAAGTCTATGACAAGCCTAAGTATTGGCTTGAGTCTCACAAAGTCTTAGAAGAAGCTTCAAAATGAAGACTATGTAAAGTTCACTTGTGAACTACCTCTTGTAATTTTTTGAAGAGTTTACTTAATGTAAAAGTAAGAGAATCTTAAGTGGTTGATTCCACTTGATCAAGAATGGAAAGAGGAGCCACAAATTCGTGATTTGTGGTAGGTAGAGAATCAAATCAATCATTGATTGATTGGAGAGTGATTGAGGGAAGTTAGCCTCCCAAACTCAACTATAAATAGATGGCAATTTTAGTCGTGGTTAGAGAGACCTATATGAAGACCTCCAAGAGCTGAGCTTTATGCCATATCAAGGTGTGATTACAAGGCACACATATGTATCAGTAAGTCATTGTATTGTACAAGCAATATACTTTCATTTTCATGATTATTTGAGTTCATCTTTCCATGTTCTTGTGAAGTGTACTACTCACTGCCATTACTCTCAGTTTTTCTCTATCAGCTTGCAGAGATGTTTTCTCTACGCTTGGTGCATCATTTTCAATGATTTAACTTGGTAAAGTTAGCTCTATAAGTCTACTATGTGCTCACAAATTTTCATGTCATTTGGATGTTGCAATCTTCAGTTATGTTCATTTGAAGTCAACAGGGTCTGTTCATCTTCACTTCTCTGTCAGGTACCCGACTTTTTTACTCATCTTGTGAGAAGTGTTTCTCAGTGGTTACGTATCCAACTTCAGTGATTTAATGCTTGTTAGATTCCACTTACTGTCTAGTATAACCATACAAATTTTCATAATCATTGGATTCCTACATTTTGAGTTATATTGATTTTTCTGCTCATTGGTCTTAAACTGTAGCAGCCCATGAAAATCGGGATGATGTCATCAGTTGTTAAAACTCATTCTCAGTGTGTGGCTCATTACTTTTGATGAGATTACTCTTGAAAGTTAGCTCTATAAGTTACCTAGACTTCCCCAAGAGGAATTAAGCTAATTGCTGCTGTGCTCAGAGAATTATGTAAAACACTGGACAGGTGTATGAACCAAGAATAGCAAGTTTTCACCTCTGAGCTAACTCCAACTTATCTATTTTGATCTATCTTTTTGAGAGTGATCTTCCAAGGTACATAGGGTGTCTAATACATCCATTGGCAATCTAAAAGGGCCCACCATATACTCCTGGAGTTCAATTGGCTGGTGTAGATCAAGGATTTCGCAACACCTGTTCATCTTCAAGCACATACCTATCCATCTCTTCACAGTAAGTGGGTTTATAAGACAAAGAGATTTGCAGATGGAAGTGTGTCTAGGTACAAAGCTAGACTTGTTGTAAAAGGTTTTGCTCAGAAATATGGTATTGACTATGATCTGACTTATAGTCCTGTGGCAAAGATGACAACCATCAGAACACTTATAGCAATTGCTACATGTAAAGGTTGGAAATTGTGTCAATTAGATGTGAAGAATGCTTTTTTGAATGGTTATATTTTAGATGATGTTTTCATGGAGCAACCTCAAGGATTCAGAGATGGAAGATATCTAGATCATGTGTGTAAGCTCAAGAGAGCTTTATATGGCTTGAAGCAGGCCCCAAGGGCATGGAACTATAGGCTTGTAAAGTTCTTAAAGGAACTTGGATTTCAAGTATCTAAAGCAGATAGTAGCTTGCTTGTCAAAGCAAGTGATGATGGGTTCATTTACATATGTATATATGTTGATGATATAATTCTTACAGGTACAGATGAGAAAGGCATACAAAGCCTAAAGCCTAAAGAAGCAAAGAGGGTTTGTATTATGGTTTTACACCAGATACAAATATCAAAGTATATAGTGATGCAGATTGGGCAGGTAATCCAGATGATAGAAGGTCAACCTATGGATACATGTGTTATGTGGGAGATAAGTTAATCTCTTGGTGCTCAAAGAAGCAACATACAGTTGCTTTGTCATCTACAAAAGCAGAGCACAAAGGCATGGTTGAAGCTACAAAGGAAGTGATATGGCTTAAGACTCTCACGAAGAGTTTTGACATTATACAGAGCATACCTATCATTTATGGAGATAACATGAGTTCATTATATCTAGCTGCTAATCCTGTTTTTCATGCCAGGACCAAACACATTGAGTTACAGTATCACTTTCTAAGAGAGAAGGTGATGAATAAAGAGATTGAAGTTATACATACTTCAACAAAAGATCAGATAGCTGATATGCTTACAAAAAGCTTGGATGGACCAAAGTTACAGAAGTTCAAAGACATGGCAGGTATAAAGAAGATAAGAGAAACCTCAATTGATGATTGAGGGGGAGCTGTTGGTGCAGACCAATCACTAATTGAAGTTTTGAAAGACAAAGGATGGAGATAAGATCAAGTCTTGAAGCTTAGAAGATGGTTACATTCACAGGTTGAAAGAAATGTACACATATGTACATTAGTTAAGACATAGGTCACTTATACTTTTGATTAGTCATAAGTATGTACATATTTGCCTATAAATACTATGAAAAAATGTCGGGACAATGAGAGAAGACGAGGAGAGACTATGTGAGAGCATAGGAATAGAGAAATGAGAAGTTGTAAGTGTCATTAGACACATGAAAACTTAGTTGAAGTCTCTCTCTCATTAAGTTGTAGTCATCTTCAGAAATGACAGAATTTTTGCACCCGAAGTTTCTGAGTGTTCTCCTCATGTAGTAGATCTTTTGTGAATTCCTTTTGGAGATGTCTAAGTCCATAGTTAATCAATCTATGGCTAGAGTTTGAAAGTCTTATTGTGAATAGGCTAAGAGAATTGTAAGTAGGAACATTCATATGTAAAGAATGTTCACAGTCTTCTGAAACAGGCGCAGATTTCGAGTTCAGAGAAATGGACAGTGCTCAGTGCACAGTGTAAAGTTTTACACAAATGATAGCTC
>CM035413.1:33420196-33422696 GCA_020310875.1 Ceratopteris richardii | reverse complement strand
TTATTGAGCAGAGTGTTGTATGTTCCAACAATCACCAAGAATCTGATGAGTGTAGGTCAGATTGTGGAAAAAGGTCTACAGGTCAGGTTCACTCAACATGGTGCATATGTGGAGGATCCAAGATATGGATTCAGAAGGATAGCCAAGGGAGAAAAATCAGGTAGATTGTTTACCTTTGAACTTGAGGACACTAAAAGTATTGCTTTGTACAACTATAAAGACCAAACCCTATCAGAATTGGAGATTTGGCACAAGAGGTTAGGTCACATTGGAGAGAGGACCTTAAAGCAAATGAGTAGGGATCAATGTGTGCTTGGGATACCTAATGTATCCAAGCAACACATGATATACAAGTGTGGGGCTTGTCAATTTGGTAAGTCACACAGATTGCCATACCAAGAAAGGTTTTATGCATGAAGATTATCTGGAATTGGTGCATACAGATGTTTGGGGACCTAGCAAGGAGCCATCCATATCTGGATCAAGGTACTATGTGTCCTTCATTGATGACTATAGCAGGTGGACTGTCTTATACTACATGAAACATAAAGATTAAGTATTTAATTGTTTCAAAAAATATCTTGCACTAGTTGAAAATCAAACAGGTAGACATTTGAAGAGGCTAAGGTCAGATGGTGGTGGAGAATACTTCTCCAATGACTTTGAAGATTTCTTGCAGGAAAGAGGCATCAAGAGGGAGATTACCACAAGGTACTCACCTGAACAAAATGGGGTAGCTGAAAGGAGAAATAGACTCATTGTAGAGACAGCTAGGTCTATCCTAAATGAAAAGAAATTGCCAAATTATCTTTGGGCAGAGAGTGTATCTACTGCCACATATTTAATTAACAGGTTGCCATCAAAGACACTTGATGGAATGACACCCTATGAGGCTTGGCATGGTAAGAGACCATCTCTGGATCATTGTAAAATCTTTGGGTGTGTTGCATATGTGCATATTCCCTCACAGGTAAGGGGAAAGCTAGACCCTAAAGCTGAAAAGTGTATCTTCATTGGTTATGATTTGAATCAGAAGGGATACAGGTTCTATAACCCCTCAAACAAAGGCTTCAAGGTAAGCAGAGATGTCATCTTTGATGAGAATGATTCATGGTATGAAAATGAATGCAGGAAGGTTAGCCTACCTTATGACATGGAAGAAGACTTTCCAAAACTTATCAGGCAAGAACCAAGTCAGAAAGAGGACACAAGCTCAGACGATGAAGACACCATCAAAATTGAAGAATTCAAGGCTTGGAAATCTAAAGGGAAGATGAAGATGAAGCAACTAGAAGACAATCCAGAATCCTCAACTCAAGCTATGAGGAGATCTCAAAGAGAAAAGAAGAAACCTATTAGGTATGGGTATGATACTTCACTTGTAACCAAGCACTCTGTATATCTTGCAAAGGATCTCTTGAATGAAGAACCAGGTACATTTGAAGAAGCAATCACTAAACCAGAATGGAAGGAAGCAATGGATGAAGAAATGGAGGCTCTCAAGGAGAGTGATACTTGGGACTTGGTACCCAAGAAGGACTCCATGAAGGTGATAGGATCCAGATGGATCTACAAACTCAAGAGGAACTCAGATGGTACAATA
Source organism: Ceratopteris richardii (assembly GCA_020310875.1). Taxonomy (NCBI): domain Eukaryota; kingdom Viridiplantae; phylum Streptophyta; class Polypodiopsida; order Polypodiales; family Pteridaceae; genus Ceratopteris; species Ceratopteris richardii. Next base: position 33,421,093 of record CM035413.1, on the reverse strand, counting down.
AACAGGTATAAACCTAGGTTGGTAGCCAAGGGTTTTGCACAAACCCAAGGCATTGATTATGAGGAGACATTTTCTCCTGTGGCCAAGATGCCAACTATCAGAGTTATGGTGAGTGTAGCTGCATTGGATGTGAAGAATGCATTCTTGAATGGATGGATATCTGAAGAGGTCTACATGTCACAACCACCTGGCTATGAAGATCCTAATAAGATGTACCAATTGGATGTGAAGAATGCATTCTTGAATGGATGGATATCTGAAGAGGTCTACATGTCACAACCACCTGGCTATGAAGATCCTAATAAGGTAAATCATGTTTGTAAATTGAAGAAGGCTCTATATGGATTGAAGCAGGCACCTAGAGCATGGAATTACAGGTTGACAACCTATCTCCTAGATCAAGGATTTGTGATGAGTAAAGCAGATACTTCATTGTTTATCAAAAGGAACAATTCAGAGGTAATATACTTGTGTGTCTATGTTGATGACATCATTATTACAGGAAATGATGTTCAGGGAATTAGAAACATCAAAGGACAGATGATGAAAGAATTCAAGATCAATGATCTTGGTTTATTAAAGTACTTCCTAGGACTTGAATTGGTCTACACAAATTCAGGTATCTTTATTACTCAGAAGAAGTACATTCAGGACATGGTCAAGAAGTTTAATTTGCAGGAAGCTAAAGTCTCAAACATTCCTATGGAGGTCAACCACAAACTCAGTGCACATGAAGGAGAAGAACTCAAAGATATTACAGGTTACCAAAGTTTGGTAGGTAGTCTAAATTATGCTACCTTAACCAGGATTGATATATCATATGGTGTTAGTGTACTTAGCCAATTTATGCACAAACCAAGAGTACCTCATTTGGAGGCAGCAAAGAAGATAGTAAAG
>CM035413.1:33227696-33415196 GCA_020310875.1 Ceratopteris richardii | reverse complement strand
TCGATTTGGACACCTCTAACTTTTAACACATGGTTCTCTCAATCTAGAACCCGTTTAAGCAAATGCTTTTAACCACGAGTAGTTACCTTCCAACTTAAAGATTGAGTGCCTGCTTGCTCAAAACTTTAAACTGTGGAGTGAGAAATGATCAAATCTTTGACTTCGAACTTTGCACCTGTTTCAGGAATCAGTGAAGACTTCTTCACATACAAATGTTCCTACACATAATTCTCACAGCCTGATCACGATTGAAAGCTAAAACTTTGTACAGAAGTCGATCAACTATAGACTTAGACTTGTACAAAATCATTTCACAAAAGATCTACCACAGAAGGAGAAAACACAGAAACATCGGGCGCATCTTTTCTTCTATTTCTCAGAAAATTACAACTGAGTGATGAGAGAGACTTCAACTCACTTCTAGGAGGTCTAATGACTCTTACAACTTCTCAATACACTATTCTCATACTCTCTCATACTTGCCTCAACATTTTCATAGTATTTATAGGCAAATATTTACAAACTTATGACTAATCAAAAGTATATGTGATCTATATCTGAACTAATGTACATATGTGTACACATCTTCCAAATTTTGAATGTATCCTTCCTTCATGCTTCACAACTTGTTCTCTTCTCAAATCCTTGACTTCATTTTCATGTCAAAACATCAATTGGTGATTGTCTTGCACCAACAGCTCCCCCTCAATCATCAATTGAGGTTTTCTCTGTCTTCTTTATACCTGCCATGTCTTTGAACTTCTGTAGCTTTGGTCCATCCAAGCTTTTTGTAAGCATATCAGCTATCTGATCTTTTGTTGAAGTATGTATGACTTCAATCTCTTTGTCCATCGCCTTCTCTCTCAGAAAGTGATACTGAATCTCAATGTGTTTAGTCCTGGCATGAAAAGCAGGGTTAGCAGCTAGATACAATGAACTCATGTTATCTCCATATATGATAGGTGTACTCTGTATAGTGTCAAAACTCTTCATTAAAGTCTTAAGCCATATCACTTCCTTTGCAGCTTCAACCATGCCTTTGTACTCTGCTTCTGTAGATGACAAAGCAACTGTATGTTGCTTCTTTGAACACCAAGAGATTAACTTATCTCCCACATAACACATGTATCCATAGTTGACCTTCTATCATCAGGATTACCTGCCCAATCTGCATCACTATATACTTTGATGTTTGTATCTGATGTAAAACCATAATACAAACCCTCTTTGAGTGTACCCTTAATGTACCTCAACACTCTTTGTCCTGCAATCCAAAGTTCTTTCCTTGGGCAATGCATGAATTGAGATAATACCCCTACTGCATATGACAAGTCAGGTCTAGTTAATGTAGCATAAATAAGACTACCAACCAAACTCTGATATTGTTTCATATCCTTGAATTCTTCACCAACATATCTACTCAATTTGTGATTCACCTCCATTGGAGTAGGTGCTACCCTGCAATCATTCATTTTAAACTTGATTAACAAGTTCTTCAAATACCTTTCTTGAGTCACATACACTCCATGTTGAGTGTATGAAATCTCCATGCCCAAGAAGTATGACAAGTCTCCCAAATCACTAATTTTGAACTCCTCCATTTGCTTCTTTAGGTTTTGTATTCCTTTCTCATCTGTACCTGTAAGAATTCTATCATCGACATATATGCACATGTATATGAACCCATCATCACTTGCTTTGACAAGCAAGCTACTATCTGCTTTAGATACTTGAAATCCAAGTTCTTTCAAGAACTTTACAAGTCTATAGTTCCATGCCCTTGGGGCCTGCTTCAAGCCATACAAAGCTCTCTTGAGCTTACACACATGATCTGGATAACTTTTATCTCTGAATCCTTGAGGTTGCTCCATGAAAACATCATCTGAAATATAACCATTCAAGAAAGCATTCTTCACATCTAATTGACATAATTTCCAACCTTTACATGCAGCAATAGCTATGAGTGTTCTGATAGTTGTCATCTTTGCCACAGGACTATAGGTCTCATCATAATCAATACCATATGTTTGAGCAAACCCTTTGACAACAAGTCTAGCTTTGTACCTAGACACACTTCCATCTGCAAACCTCTTAGTTTGTAGACCCACTTGCATCCAATAATCTTCTGACTATTTGGTTTTGGAACCAAATCCCATGTTTGACTCTCCATCAATGCATCATATTCTTCCTGCATAGCTTTCTCCCAATTTTCTTTACCTTTTGCCTCTTCATATGTAGAAGGGTCTTCATCTGCTTTTATCATGTAAGCATAATCTTTGGTAGTCAAAAAAGAAGTATCATAGCTATACCTTGTAGGTTGCCACTTGTGTCTTGATGACCTTTTGACTTCTCCACTCCTTGAGGTTTCTGGATCTTCACACTCAGGATCAAATCTTGGTATTTCTTCAACTTCAACCTGCACTTCATTATTCTCCTCTTCATCAAATATCTGTACCTTTGATTTACCTTTCCTTTGACTCACAACTTCTTCATCACCTGTATTAATATTAATAGTACCTGCATACCAAGTACCTTGCTCATCAAATGTAACATCCTTAGACACAATGAATTGTTTTGTGGATGGACTCCACAACCTATATCCCATCTGCTTGTCATCATAACCAATGAACACGTACTTTTCAGCTTTAGGTTCCAATTTGTGTCTTAATTGTGATGGCACATATGCATATGCCAAACATCCAAATACTTTGCAATGGTCTAATATAGGTCTCTTACCCCACCATGCCTCACATGGTGTCATACCCTGCAAGGCTTTACATGGTAGCCTATTGACCAGATAAGTAGCTGTATTTACAGCCTCAACCCACAAATAATTTGGGCAATTTTTCTCCTTCATCATGGATCTTGCAAACTCAACAAGAATTCTATTCCTTCTTTCTGCTACACCATTTTGTTGAGGAGAGTACCTACAAGTAATTTCCCTTTTTATACCTGCATTCCACAAGTAATCACTGAACTCATTAGAGAAATACTCTCCCCCTCCATCTGACCTTAGTCTCTTCAACTTATGACCTGTAATTCTTTCTGCATACACATGATAATGTTTGAATGTCTTGAATACCTCTGACTTATCTTTGATTACATAGATAGTGATCCATCTGGTAGCATCATCAACATAAATCACATAGTACCTTGATCCATTTATACTGAAATCCTTTGATGGTCCTCACACATCTGTGTGTACCAACTCAAGCTTCTCTGAATACATAAAACCATGCTTGGAATAGGATTGCTTATGAGCCTTACCTAATTGACATGCCTCACATCTGTATGTCATATGTTCACCTGCAACATTAGGCAATCCAAGCACTGAACCATTGTTAATCATTTCTTTGATACCTCTTTCATTGAAATGTCCAAGCCTCTTGTGCCAAAGATCTAACTCAGAGATCTTATGTCCTCCATAAGTGAACAAGGCATGACCAACAGTACCTTGAATCTTCAATGTGAACAATCTTCCTTCTTTCTTCCCTGAAACAATTTGTTTATACCCATTGCTAGGGTCTTCCACAAACACTCCTTCATTAGTGAATCTCACTTCATAACCTTTTTCAACAATTTGTCCTACACTTATCAGATTCTTAGGAATTGTAGGAACATACAAGACCTTACTCAATAAGGTGCTACCATCCTTAGCCTTCACTGATCCAATTGACTTCACATTATGCTTTGTATTGTCACATGCTTGAACAACATGATTAGATACCTTATTTTCTAAATCAGTCATCAATGCTATGTTACCACTCAAGTGATTGCTACACCCTGAGGCAATGTAGAAGACTCTTTGGTCTTCACTTTGCCTTTCACAAGTTGCATTCATTATCAATGTTGAATCCTCCTTCTGATCTGAAGCATAATTGTAGTAGGTATTGTTGTAATGTTGACTTTGGAATCCTCTACCTGCATTTCTTCCAAAGTAACCCCTACTACCTCTACCTCTAAAATTACCTCTTTGATTTCTGCCACCTCTTCCTCTTGAATTAAAATTCTGATTATATCCACCATTACTCTGATTGTTATGCCAACAATCATTAGCCAAATGATTTGTCTTACCACAAATCCAGCAAGCTTTGACTCCATCTTTGTTACTCCTGCCTGTTCCTCTACCTTTGCCACCTCCTCTTCCTCTTAGGAAGTTGGCTTGACTAGTTGTGCCTTCATCTTCATTTGCTTGTTGCTTTCCTTTGCTATTTTTCTTCTTATCCTTTGAGTACATTGCATGACCTGTACTCTTGTCACTTTCACCTTTGACATCCTGCTCAAAGGTTAGCATGTGACCTAACAACTGATTTAAGTCAGGAGTAAAATGATCAAGTGATAATTCAGTGGACAAAATGAATGGCTTCCATTTGTCATCACCTCTCAAACCTGTAAGGATTTGCCTTACCAATTTGTCCTCCTCAATGTCTTCATCAACAGCTCCTAATGCATCTGCAATGTCTTTCATCCTTGTTACATAATCTGAGATGGATTGAGAGGTCTTCTTCTTGAAAGTGGTAAACTCTGCCCATAATGAAGCCTTCCTTGATTTGGTTGTGTTCTAAAAATGCTCTTCCAAAGCATTCCAAATGTCACTTGCACTTTCAAGACCTCTAATGTGAGGTAGCAAGTAGTCATTGACTGCCATATAGATAATACTTCTAGCTTGAGCATCTCTCTTCATCCAATTCTTCAAATCTGATAATTCCTCCCTAGTTGGAACACTAGGATCTCTAAATTTAGGCTTTTCTTCTTCACCTGTAATGTAAGCTATCAAGTCTTTGCTCATAAGATGAGCTTCCATCCTCATTCACCATGCAGGATAGTTCTCTCTATCCAATTTCTCTATCTTGAGAGAATCTCCCATCTTTTCTTCACCTGTGTATTGACTTCTTCAAACTTTATGAGTAATAGATGTACCTTTACTTCAAATAATACTCCTTCTGTCTTTCTTGATGTTGTATGATCTCCTCCTCAAGCTTTGCCTTCAAGCTTTCACCTTTTAATCCTTCAGATGTTGAACTCTTTGCACTTGCAGCAGTCGGGATCCTCCTTCCTTCACTTCTTATGCTTCCTGCTCTGATACCACTGATGGAGAGTGTTAATCTCCAAAAGAAAAACCTACTCTTGAAATTAGAGCACCTCTATATCAAGAGTAAGTCAAAACCTTCACCAAATTAGAGAATTTATACTCAATCATAAGGATCCTGAAAAATCTGTGAAGAGGATGATTCTATAGAAATTCTACTGCACTTATCTTTCTCATTGACTGAGCAAATATGTAAAGTTTTTTATAAAACTTTGCACAAGGTGTCGCCTAAAGATTGCGCACCTCCTCCAAGTTGAATTACCTCAAAAGACTCAGTAGAACTTGAGAAATCTACTTAACAAGTTACCTATGTCTAAATCTGCACTTCTGAAAAGTCGATTTGGACACCTCTAACTTTTAACACATGGTTCTCTCAATCTAGAACCCGTTTAAGCAAATGCTTTTAACCACGAGTAGCTTACCTTCCAACTTAAAGATTGAGTGCTTGCTTGCTCAAAACTTTAAACTGTGGAGTGAGAAATGATCAAATCATTGACTTCGAACTTTGTGCCTGTTTCAAGAATGAGTGAAGACTTCTTCACATACAAATGTTCCTACACATAATTCTCACAGCCTGATCACGATTGAAAGCTAAAACTTTGTACAGAAGTCGATCAACTATAGACTTAGACTTGTACAAAAGAATTTCACAAAAGATCTACCACAGAAGGAGAAAACACAGAAACATCGGGCGCATCTTTTCTTCTATTTCTCAAAAAATTACAACTGAGTGATGAGAGAGACTTCAACTCACTTCTAGGAGGTCTAATGACTCTTACAACTTCTCAATACACTATTCTCATACTTGCCCCAACATTTTCATAGTATTTATAGGCAAATATATACAAACTTATGACTAATCAAAAGTATATGTGATCTATATTTGAACTAATGTACATATGTGTACACATCTTCCAAATTCTGAATGTATCCTTCCTTCATGCTTCACAACTTGTTCTCTTCTCAAATCCTTGACTTTGCAAAACATCAATGTTGGAGACTTTTTAATCTCCAAAGGTTTGATCTACACTGACTTAAGAACACTTCTATGTCAGCTATAAACCAAACTTTACACAAACAATGTTCCTTTTTACCAAAACTTCAAGCAACACTTCTCTGAGTGAAGAAGTGTCAACTTCAGAAAATCTGCTTCAGATATCAACTTTTTTACCTGCACAAATCTTCAAATTTCTTCAAGTAAATGATGCACAAGTATTAGCAATACCTTTGCGCAATCATACTAGCCATTAGTTCTCAAAACTAATCACCAAAAGTTTAATTTGATCATTAAGATCAAATACATGTCAGAAAATGACTCTCAGAAGTTGCGCCTTCGACATAGTCAACTTCTTAACTTGATTTCTCCCAATCTGGAACCCGTTTTGCTAAATGCTTTTAGCCATAGCTTCCTTATCTTCTAACTTAAATTTTAAGTGCTCACTCATCAAAAACTTTACAGTATACACTCAGATCTAATCAAATTACTGAGACGGAAAAGTGCGCTACTTTTGGCTTCAGTTCTCACATTCTACATATGAATGTTCCTAATGATCATTCTCACAGTAGGAGAGGAATTAGATTCTGAAACTCTAGACATAGCTTCATTAGCTTCTCAATTAGATGTGTACAAAAGGATTTCTGATCCACATGATCAGACAGAGAGCACTCAGAGAAAAACCCGTCGCTATTTTCTGGGAAAAAAACTCTCTACACATCTTCCTCAAAATTGTCATCTACAAAATGACTCTATTACTTTCTCTCATACATTTCTTGTCATAATTATCTTATATATACATGACTTTGGACTCATCTCGCGTTTATGACTCTACTCCTTATCATCCTAAGGATTTAACTATGGTAGCTTACAAGATTCTTCACTTATATGTACATATGTGTACAAGACAACATTCTGACTTCTTCTTCATTTTTGCAAATGTCTTCCTTTGCTTCATTCTGACCATAAGCATTCTCCAAGATCTGTATAATCACCAATTTGTGATTGGTTTGCTCCAACAGCTCCCCCTCAATCACTAATTGTGATTATTCCATTCTTCTTCACTCCTGCCATCTCCTTGAATCTCTGTAGCTTAGGTCCATCCAAGCTCTTTGTCATCATATCTGCCACTTGTTCTTTTGTTGGAGTGTACATCACTTCAATCTCTTTATCAAGTACCTTTTCCCTCAAGAAATGATACTGTATCTCTATATGCTTAGTCCTGGCATGAAAAACAGGGTTAGCTGCCAAATACAAAGAACTCATATTATCTCCAAAAATTATTGGAGTACTATGATCAATCTCAAAACTTTTCATCAAGGTCTTCAACCATATGACTTCTTTTGCAGCTTCTACCATTCCCTTATACTCGGCTTCTGTGGATGATAAAGCAACTGTATGTTGCTTCTTTGAACACCAAGACACTAACTTGTCTCCAACATAACATAGATATCCATGAGTAGACCTTCTATCATCTGAGTCACCTGCCCAATCTGCATCACTAAACACTTTGATTCTTGTGTCAGAAGTGAAACCATAATACAAACCTTCACTTAGGGTTCCTTTGATATATCTGAGTACCCTTTGGGCTGCAATCCAATGAGTCTTCTTTGGACAATGCATAAATTGTGACAACACACCTACTGCATATGATAGGTCTGGCCTTGTCAAGGTAGCATAGATTAGACTTCCTACCAAACTCTGATATTTTTTCATGTCATTGAACTCTTCACCTCCATACCTGCTTAATTTATGATTTACCTCCAATGGTGTAGTTGAGGTCTTGCAATCTTCCATGTTAAACTTGGCTAGAAGATTCTTCAAATATCTTTCTTGTGAAACATATACTCCATGTTGAGTATACACAATCTGCATTCCTAGAAAATAAGATAAGTTTCCCAAGTCACTTATCTTAAACTCCTTCTCTATTTGCTTCTTGAGTTCATTGATTCCTTGAGCATCTGTTCCTGTAACAATAATATCATCAACATAAATGCACATGTAAATATATCCATTTTCACTTGCCTTCACTAGCAAGCTACTATCTGCCTTTGATGCTTGAAATCCACATTCATTCAAGAACTTGACTAATCTGTAATTCCAAGCTCTTGGGGCTTGCTTCAACCCATATAAAGCTCTCTTGAGCTTACACACATAATCTGATCCAATTGATTCCATGAAGCCTTCTGGTTGCTCCATATATACTTCATCTGCAATGTAACCATTAAGAAATGCATTCTTCACATCCAATTGTGATAATTTCCATCCTTTGCAAGCAGCAATAGCAATCAATGTCCTAATTGTAGACATCTTAGCAACAGGACTAAAGGTTTCATCATAATCTACCCCATAAGTTTGGGCATAACCTTTGACCACAAGTCTAGCCTTATATCTAGACACCTTACCATCTGCAAACCTCTTTGTTTTATATACCCACTTGCATCCAATGACCTTCTGATTCTTTGGTCTTGGTACTAACTCCCAAGTTTCATTTTCAAGTAGAGCATCATACTCTTCTTGCATTGCCTTCTCCCAATTCTGTTTACCTTTGGCTTCTTCATAAGTGGTTGGATCTTCTTCTGTTTTCACAATGTAGGCATAATCTTTTGTTGTTAGGAAAGATGTATCATAACTATACCTTATAGGCTCTTTCCTTTCTCTTGTAGATCTTCTGATTTCTGCACTTCTTGAAGTTTCAGCCTCATTTGATTCTGGATCAAATCTTGGCCCTTCTTCTACATGATCCTGCACTCTACATCTAGAGTCAACTTCATCAACAATTTCTTCACAAACTTTTACCTTTGCCTTTCCTTTCCTTTGAACTTCTTCAACACCTGTATACTCATTTGGTGATCCTGTATACCATGTGTTTTGCTCATCAAATGTCACATCTTTAGTAACAAGAAATTGCTTTGTGGATGGACTCCACAATCTGTAACCCATCTGTCTATCATCATATCCAATAAACACATACTTCTCTGCTTTTGGTTCTAGCTTATGTCTTAATTGTGAAGGAACATAAGCATATGCAATACATCCAAATACTTTACAATGATCAAGACTAGGTTTCTTACCCCACCATGCTTCATAAGGGGTTCCTCCATCCAAAGCTTTGCAAGGCAACCTATTCACAAGATATGTTGCAGTGTTAATAGCCTCTGCCCATAAGTAATTTGGACAATTCTTTTCCTTCATCATGGCTCTTGCAAACTCTACAAGAGTCCTATTCCTCCTTTCTGCTACTCCATTTTGTTGAGGGGAGTACCTGCAAGTCACTTCTCTTTTGATACCTGCATTCCACAAATAATCATCAAACTCTTTTGAGAGATACTCTCCCCCTCCATCTGATCTTAACCTCTTTAGCTTTTGTCCTGTGATCCTTTCTGCATAAGCATGGAAATGTTTGAATGTCTTAAAGACTTCTGATTTGTCCTTGATTACATACAAAGTAATCCACCTGGTTGCATCATCAACAAACAACACATAATATCTGGATCCATTTATGCTATAGTCCCTTGAGGGACCCCATACATCTGTATGAACCAATTCAAGCATATTTGAATACTTGTCAAACTCTCTACACATCTTCCTCAAAATTGTCATCTACAAAATGACTCTATTACTTTCTCTCATACATTTCTTGTCATAATTATCTTATATATACATGACTTTGGACTCATCTCGCGTTTATGACTCTACTCCTTATCATCCTAAGGATTTAACTATGGTAGCTTACAAGATTCTTCACTTATATGTACATATGTGTACAAGACAACATTCTGACTTCTTCTTCATTTTTGCAAATGTCTTCCTTTGCTTCATTCTGACCATAAGCATTCTCCAAGATCTGTATAATCACCAATTTGTGATTGGTTTGCTCCAACAATCAATTGGTGATTGTCCTGCACCAACAATTGAACCACACCCTAAGAATGAGGATTAGGATGTAATCTCTTGGTTGCACTATTAGAGGATTTGGAGGAACACAGTGCGATCGTTTCATGGGAGTATCTGTGATGAGGTGATGAACTTATAAACTTGGTTTTTACTTATTGTTTGTAAATATCATGTCAGTTTATCTCATTTCATGAATGTTCTTTGTTGCAAGATTGTTGATAAAGATGTTTCGATCCTTCTATGCATGTGTAAAGAAGTGATATGTGACAATTTTGTATTTGGCTTATATATGACAGTGGTGCACCAAACTTTTGTATTTGATTCTTATATGGCAGTGCTTTGCCACATTTTGTATTGCCTCATATATGACAATGGCTTTTTTCACTTTTGTACATGATTCATTTATGAAATATATAACTTTTTTTGTACACGGTTCATTGTGCTCATGTCTTTTGTGTTCCATAGTTTTTGCTCTATGAAATCATGTTTCAGTTTCCATTAGAGTACACATCACATGTACTCAATTTTTTTTGGGCAGAGTGTATTGTCTTTTGCTAAACAACATCATGATAATGTTGCTATAGCAAGAGACAACACACTCTGCCAAAAACCAATTTTGTAAATATGGTCGTCGATATGGGTGATGGTATTCCCAGTAGGTCATTAGTATACACGATGATATGCCAAGGAGCATGCCGATATAGGCGATGTAATAGGCGTCGATATAGGCATCAGTATGAAATCGATATATGCATCAAAAATTATGATGCTTACACTGATGCCTATACCAGCGATCTGGTTCCAACGCTTATGTTGACTCTTACACCGACGTCTGGGCAAAATCGCACATGTGTGTTTGCCCAAGTAAAAGCCTCGGTATACCCATGATCTCTTGTATTGAGATAGATAGATATTGTTGGTGCAGACCAATCACCAATTGAAGATTTGAAGGACAAAGGATGGAGATAAGAACAATTTTTGAAGCATAGAAGGTGGTTACATTCACATATTGAAAGACATGTACACATATGTACATTAGTGAAGACATAGATCACTTATACTTTTGTTTAGTTATAAGCTTGTACATATTTGCCTATAAATACTTTGGAAAAATGTCAGGGCAATAGAGGAGACAATAAGAGAGTATGAGAATAGTGCATTTGGAAGTTGTAAGACTCATTAGAGTTCATAGGAATGAGAAGAAGTCTCTCTCATAATTCAGTTGTAAGTTTCTGAGGAATAGAAGAAAATTTGCACCCGAAGTTTTCGTGTCTTCTCCTTCTGTGATAGATCTTTTGTGGAATGCTTTTTTACAAGTCTAAGTCTAGAGTTGATTGACTATTGTACAAAGTTTTAGCTTCCAATTGTGAATAGACTCAGAGAAATGTAAGTAGGAACATTCATATGTAAAGAATGTTCACAGTCTTCTGAAACAGGCGCACATTTCGAGTTCAGAAAAATGACCAATGCTCAGTGCACAGTGTAAAGTTTTACAAATATGATAGCTCAAAATCTAAGTTGACAGATAAGCTATCTATAGCTAAAAGGATTTGATCAAACGGGTTCGACGTTGGGAGAACCAAAGCTAAGAAGTTACGGGTGTCCAAATCGACTTCTCAGAAATGAAGATTTATACATAGGTAACTTGTGAAGTAGATTTCTCAAGATCTACTAAGTCTTTTAAGTAAATTTAACTTGGATAAGGTGCGCAATGTTTGGGCAACACTTCGTGCAAAGTTTTATCAAAAACTTTAATCATTTGATAAGTCAATGTGAGAAATATGTGTAGCAGACTTTCTGAGTAATCTTCTTCTTCGCGGTTTGTTCAAGAATGTGATATTTGGTCATTGATCCTTTAAATTGGTGAAGGTTTTGCCTTACTCTTGATATAGAGGTGCTCTAAGTTCAAGAGTAGGTTGTTCTTTTGGAGATTAACACTCTCAATCAGTGGTATCAGAGTAGGAAGCATCAGAATTAAGAAAAGGGAGACTCCGACTGCTGCAGACATACAAATTTTGCATCTCAAAGGATCAAAAGGATAGAGAGTGAAGAAAGCTTGAAGGAAGACACATTGAAGTTTTCAAAAGGATCAGAAGGAGTAATATTTGAAGCCAAGGTACATTTATTTCTCATAAAGCTTAAAGATCTGTTAGTACAGGTGAAGAAAGGATGGGAGATTCTCTTCAGATAGAGAAATTGGATAGAGAAAACTGTTGGAAACAATGTCCTATTTGTCGAAAATTGGTCACAATTGTTCGGGCAGAACAGCATGTATAGGTTTCATTATAGTCTCTTGTACAACAAAAAGAAGCTAGCACAATTGATAAAACGGTCACCTTCCAAACTGGTGGCACAAGCTCGAATCCCGCCGGCAGCTAGTTCGCGAAGTATTATAGCTTTTGATTTATTAAAAGCTCATCCCGAAAAAGCTCATGGCGAACAACGAACGGATCAACGGACGCAAATAGGCGTTTTCTATTCATCGCTACAATGATGTGCTTTATTGCGATCAAGTGCTTTTGAATACGCTTTTTAAGGATCATCAAATCCTATATAAACACAAGCTTGGGATCACTTGAATCATCCTTCACCTAGGATCAACACAAGCTTTCTAGAGCTTGGACCTCAATAGAGGTGGTACTTCTTCTAGCACATGGGGCAGCCATGGTGCTAACTTGAAGCATGTTGAGGAGCAGCTATGGAGTTCTTCTTGGTGATTCTTCTTGGAGAAGATGAAGGGTGTGCTCACACTCTACCTCATGGAGAGGAGGTTATCTCTTGTTCATGGCAAGAAGACTTGGTCATTAGCAGCTTGATGGTGAGGATCGGCCATCTACATGATGTATTTGAAGATCATCTTCTACAAGAAGATGTTAGGTTGAAGATTATCTTCTACAAGAAGATGTCTGGCTACTTCAAAGACATTGGATGGGACCATCTACATGATTTTGAAGATTATCTTCTACAGGAAGATATTAGGTTGAAGATTATCTTCTACAAGAAGATGTCGGGCTACTTCAAAGACATTAGATGGTGATTAACATAAGATTCACATCTTATGTTAAGTATTCAGGTACATATTCTCTTTATGCACACAGGTACTACTTGAAGTTTATGGAGGTTGTGGCGTTCATATCAGAAGGAGTCCTATTCGGCATAGGTACAAGAGAATCAGTACTTATATGCTTTATGCATATCTTTATGAGGTGTTTGAGAAGGTGTGTTCACATGAGTTTGAGGATTTCCGGCAACAATCTTGTTAGCATTCTATGCTACTTTATAAGTATGTGATCTTTTCACACACGTATCTGACTTAGGGTCTTCCATAGCCTAAGTTTAGATGTAGGTTTGTTGACCATCATTTTCACACTGATCCTTCCTCATTCAGTCACTCATATTCACTCTTCTATAACCTATTAGGTCACACATCTCATGTATATTCAGATTACTACCCATACATCTGAATATGTTTGTTACGTTGTACATTCACTCATACATCTATTTCTCATCACATAGAGTGGTTGAGAGTTTTGCTCCCACATTGTACATTGAACATTGGTATATATGATACTATGAGTAAGCGATGGCTTACGTAACACCTTACACATGTCGTCTATTCTTTCTCTATCTTTGTCTCATCATCTGTATGATTAAGTTGTGGTATGTTCATGTTTTGTCAATATTGAAGAATGCTAGAATTAATGTTGTATATACTGGACCTCTGGAACCATGGACCTGTGACATGAGCCTAAGGGCCTACCTAACTTCCAACATTTGGTCTCAGAGCACTAAGGTTTTGGTTTCAGAACTTTAGATCTTTGGCATCAATGCATTAAGGCTCATTCATAATCCTAGGTTCCAAGACTTCCAGATTTACAACATATGATTTGAAAGCATCTTCTAACATTTGACATTTGACATACACACTTAATCTAGATGAGTAGAGATTTGAGAATTAGACAATTCAGTTACATGTGTATTCATCAGTGTGGAGTATGAAGTTGATGATCTGTTAGCAGCCGAATATTTTTGGAAGAGTATGCAAATACTTTACAAAAGTATTATTTGAAGACCCAGACTTGATGAAGAGAAGACTACTTCAAATTCAAGGAAGAACAATGGTTTAGAGAAGATGAAGGAATCAGATCAACATCAAATCACAGGTATCAATTCTACTATCAGATTATCATTTGCAAGTCATATCTTAGAAGAGCAGTTATGAAGAGATTTTGAAGGTTTCAAGGAGTAGTTTTATACACTTTCATCTTTTGAAAGTTAAAGGCTACATCGACACAGGTATCTAGAGGTTTTTCTAGAGAGTTTTGAGAGATCTCTTTCATGGCAAGCAAGTTCCTCTAAGAAGACAAATGTGCAGAGATGAGATGAGTTTTGTTTTCAACCAATTTTCTGTTGTAAGTTGGTTGGATATCAAGGTACAAATGTATCTAGAGAAGGTAACTCTAGAAGGGTAATTCATCATTCAGACAAACGATTGGTGAATTTAGTCATTTTAGACATTTGAAGCAGAATTTTGATTCAGAGATATGAGGAGATGATAAAACATGATTCTATATTCACTTCCATTTATATACCATGTTTGTTTTATCTCTTACTCTTAGCATTAGAGGAAGAGAAAAGTTCATTCGAAGAAGTCAAGAGTGTTTGCTACTTCAAGATGAAGATAACAAAAGGTATGGAAGAGAAGTTTGAAGATGTTGACATCATCAGGTGGAAGAAAGATGCAGAAAAGAAAGTCCATCATTTCCAAAAGAAAAGTAAGGCTTCCTTTTCTCATATACTTTTCCTATATTATCCTCTACATCCAAAGACAAGTCTACGAGAACATCTTGTTTAAAGAAGAAGCAGTTTGTTGTTTTGCATTACACTTGGTCATGATTTAGTAGATTTGACAAAGAATTGCATTGAGAGAAACAAAAGCACTCATATGTGTATGAGTTATGTTGAAGCTTTTTAAGCATGCAGCTTATATGTTCCCTCAAAGAATTTCTGGAGTGTCAATACAGAGCTACTTGGTATATGACAAGTTGCAGAGAAGTATATTTCTTCTTTATCTAACTCTTAAGGTAAAAGAGTTTTTTGTAGTAGATGTTGAAGACTTGGGTTGAGGTTTTATGCTTGGAAAAGGTTACCTCATATTCAGTATTTTCAGAAACTTCAGAAAATTCAGTCTTGTTGATATACAAGTCAATGGAGAATCTACTTTCAGCGATTGTCTTGGTTTTTGGATACATGTTTGTATTCAAAAAGGTGTTCCATTAGATCCTATAACTTGATTGAAAAGTGGAGTTAGCCAAAAGAAAATCAAGCAGGTACTATCACATTTCACCCGGGTAAAATATGAAAGTTATGAAGTATCAACTTGCAGCTTTTGGAGTTCTCAAGATGAGAAGTTTGTCCACTTATGTTTCAAGTAGGAGTCACAGATTCCTTGAAGGATTTGTTTGAAGAAAATTTTTACAACTTTTTGAGAAGCATGGACACTTGGATACATTCAAGAAGTAAATCAAACATTCAGTCATGAAGGTTTGATGACAACAGATTCTACACAGGAGAGATCATTGATCTTGGATAGATCTTGTATGATCTTGAGTATTTATGATTCAATTGTCTATCCTTTGTTTATGAAGATTCTTAACATTGGAAGAAGTCAGTCAAAGATTCAGATTCTATCAGATTTGTCTTGCAGAGAGATAGAAGAAGATACTTGTTATGTTACAGAAGGTTATGAATCCTAAAAAGCTTTCAGCAAGGTTTTATTATGTTAGGTTCAACTAACCTTATTCTAGATTTTGGAAAGCTGAAGAATGACATGGAAAGCTATTGGCATGTGCACAAAGCTAATAAAAAGGGTTCAGAGATTTTGTTTCAGATATAGGTATTGATCACTGAACATCAGATTTATGAAGGAAGACGTTCCACATTTCATAAAGTCTGATATATTTGAAGAATACTGGATACTAGTGTTAAGTCATCCAGGGGGGTGATGAAACATGAAGACTTATTTTCAATCCATATGTGAAAGAATGCAGATTCATACTTACAGGTATTCTTACTTCAGGTATTCCTATATTTCCTTTGTCAAGTTCTCTTTATGTTGTTGGTGCATTTAAAGCCTTCACACTTGGCTTGGAACCTTGGAAGATTAGCTTGGACAACTTTCATCAAGGCTTCACTTGAAGCAAGGACCATATGAACTTATGCTTATAAGTTATTACTCTTTAATCATTGTAAAAGTCTATATGACCTGGCATTTACATGTAATCACTTTAATCACTTACCTACTTAATTAGTCGTGGAAAAAGTGGATGGTTTAGTAGAGAGAATATCTCCGTACTTTTAGAGGATAGATTCTAGGGAGCCTTAGTTTGAATTTGAAATTCAAATCAACTTCCAATTCTTATTAAAGGTGAAGAAAAAACTCGCGGGTTAGCTAGTTCAATTGAGCTCACTCCCCGAGGCATTCTACTGTTGTAACTCATTGTGTGTGAGTGCTACTTCATAGCCTACACCACCACACCTCATTTAGCTATGCTTGTCAAGCTAATGAGATTGTACAAACACATTAATCAATAGAAGTATATATTCACTATCTCTGGTTTCTCTGAGTCATCTACTCCAAGTCTGTCAACTTCAAAGGAGCATATCTCAGGATCTACTGAAGCAAATCAAGTGATTCAAAGCACATTGGAACCCCTCCAAGTCTACTATACACCTACAAAGTTTCAAATCAATTGGATCAGCCATCTCGGAGAAATCGCGCTCGAAGTGCACACTGGTCTGTGTCTGCAGAGTTCCTAAAAAGTCGGGGGTACATATATTTTTGCTAAACATCTTTCTCTGAGTATAGTCCATCATTTTATCTCATTTCACTTGCAAATGGTAGCTTGTTAAGCTAATATAATATGTCCAGAAGGAATTAGATCAATTGTAAGTGTGCTGGTCATACTGAGTGAAAGACTGAGCAGGTATCAAGACCAAAATGGAAAGTTTTCAAGTCTTGTGATTTACAAACTTGTCTGTTTTGATCAAGTCATTACTCAAACCTTTTCCAAAGTACATATAGTATATTTTGGTATCATTTGGAAGCTCAAGGAGTCTACTAGCATATCTGGAATCAAAGGAGGGCTGGTGTGAAGCAGGTATAGCAGCACCAACTCAATCTTTTGAGTGCATCCAACCATCACTCCCAACAGTGGTATCAGAGCAAATAAGGTAAACATGGGAGATGGTTTTCCTTCATTCATTGACAAATTGGACAGGAACAATTACCAAGCTTGGTCTCTAAGGATGAAGACCTATCTACAAGGAAGGAGCTTATTTGGATACATATCAGGAGATGAGGAATTGCCCTCATTTAAAACTAGAGGACTACCCACCAAGGATGAACATGAGAGGCTCAACCAATGGTGTGCAAAAGATGCTTTGGCAAGGTCTTACCTTCTAAACTCTATATCTGATTTTCTTTTACCTCATGTAAGGAATTGTAAGACTTCCCAAGAGACTTGGGAAACCTTGTCAAACTACTTTTCTTCCAACACAAGGGCTAGGAAGAATCAACTATGGATTGAATTCACAACCCTCAGGAAGCAGCCCAAGCAATCAGTCTCAGAGTATGTGACAAAGATTAAAGATGTGGCAGACCAATTAGCAAGCATTGGAGAGGAGATTGAAGAGGAACAAATAGTCAGGCAAGTAACAAATGGACTCAAGGCAGATGATAAGTGGGAAAGTTTCACCACTGCAATGGACCTCTATATGGACATGCATACCCCAGATCTCACAACACTCATGGGCCAACTATTCACACATGAAGCAAAGTTTACAAAGGCAGGAGATCAATCAAAAGGTAACAACCCCTCTGCTCTCTATACTGATAAGAAAGTTAAGGATAAAGGTAAAGGGAGAGGTAGATCATCAAGAGGCAGGGGCAGAGGAGGTAAGTCAGGTAGGGGGAGACCCTACAACTCATCACCATGCAACATTTGTGGACTGTCCAATCATACCACAGATGAATGCTACAAGAACTACAAGAATCAGAGAGGAAGAGGCTATTCAAGAGGTGGATACTCTCAAGGAAGAGGCAAGTACAACCAACACCAAGGCTACAATGGATACAACAATCAATACAACAACAATTACAACCACAACCACAATGGTAACTACCAAGGTGGATTCAGAAACAGAAGAGACTACAACAACTACACAGAGGAGCAAGATGACTCCCTATTGATCATGGATATGACCTCCAAGGCAGGTACAAATGATGATCATTTATTTTATATTGACTCAGGATGTTCTAACCATGTAGCTGGCAATGTGGCACTACTTTCTGATTTGGAAGAACCCAAGGGCAAACATCAGGTACAAACAGGTGATGACACTAAACACTCTATTATAAAGATTGGAAATGTGAAGACATATGATGGTAATCAGAATCTATTGAGCAGGGTACTCTATGTACCAACCATCACCAAGAATCTAATGAGTGTTGGTCAGATTGTGGAGAAAGGTTTGCAGGTCAGATTCACACAACATGGAGCATATGTGGAGGACCCAAGATATGGATTCAGAAGGATAGCCAAAGGGGAGAAATCAGGTAGAATGTTTACTTTTGAGCTAGAAGACACCAAGAATATTGCTTTGTATAATTACAAGGATGAAACACTTTCAGAGTTAGAAATATGGCACAAGAGGTTAGGTCACATAGGTGAAAGAACCCTAAAGCAAATGTGCAGGGATCAATGTGTGCTTGGGATACCTAATGTGTCCAAGCAACACATGATTTACAAGTGTGGAGCATGTCAGTTTGGTAAGTCTCACAGATTGCCCTATTCAAGGAAAGGTTTCATGCATGAAGACTACCTAGACTTGGTACACACAAATGTTTGGGGACCTAGCAAGGACCCTTCCATCTCAGGTTCAAGGTATTATGTGTCCTTTATTGATGACTATAGCAGGTGGACCATTTTATACTTTATGAAGCATAAAGATGAAGTGTTTAATTGTTTCAAGAGGTATCTTGCACTTGTTGAAAATCAAACAGGAAGAAGCTTGAAGAGGCTAAGGTCAGATGGTGGAGGAGAATACTTCTCCAATGAGTTTGAAGATTTCTTGCAGGAAAGAGGCATTAAAAGGGAGATTACTACAAGGTACTCACCTGAACAAAATGGGGTAGCTGAAAGAAGGAATAGACTCATTGTAGAAACAGCTAGGTCTATGCTTAATGAGAAAAAGTTGCCAAATTATCTTTGGGCAGAGAGTGTATCCACTGCCACCTATCTCATAAACAGGTTGCCATCCA
Organism: Ceratopteris richardii; assembly: GCA_020310875.1. Taxonomy (NCBI): domain Eukaryota; kingdom Viridiplantae; phylum Streptophyta; class Polypodiopsida; order Polypodiales; family Pteridaceae; genus Ceratopteris; species Ceratopteris richardii. The sequence continues at coordinate 33,395,894 of CM035413.1, read as the reverse complement.
AATCACTTGATGGCATGACACCATATGAAGCTTGGCATGGTAAGAGACCATCTCTGGATCATTGTAAAATCTTTGGTTGTGTAGCATATGTGCATATTCCCTCACAGGTTAGGGGAAAGCTAGACCCTAAAGCTGAAAAGTGTATCTTCATTGGTTATGATTTGAACCAAAAGGGATACAGATTCTACAACCCAACAAACAAAGGCTTCAAGGTAAGCAAAGATGTCATCTTTGATGAGAATGACTCTTGGTATGAGAATGAATGCAGGAAGGTTAGTCTACCCTATGATATGGAAGAAGACTTCCCAAGGCTCACAAAGGAGGAACCAATTCAAAAAGATGAATCAAGCTCAGATGATGATGATACAATTAACCTTGAGGAGTTCAAGGCATGGAAGTCCAAAGGAAAGATGAAGATGAAGAAGCTAGAGGATGCACCAGAATCCTCAACTCAAGCAATGAGGAGATCTCAGAGAGAAAAGAAAAAGCCTATCAGATTTGGGTATGACACATCACTTGTAACTAAACATTCTGTATATCTTGCAAAGGACTTGTTGAATGAAGAACCAGGTACATATGAAGAAGCAATCACCAAACCAGAATGGAAACAAGCTATGGATGAAGAAATGGAAGCTCTCAAGGAGAGTGATACTTGGGACTTGGTACCCAAGAAGGACTCTATGAAGGTGATAGGATCCAGATGGATCTACAAGCTAAAGAGAAATTCAGATGGAACAATCAACAGGTACAAAGCTAGGTTGGTAGCCAAGGGTTTTGCACAAACCCAAGGCATTGATTATGAGGAGACATTTTCTCCTGTGGCTAAGATGCCAACTATCAGAATATTGGTGAGTGTAGCTGCATCCAAAAATTGGAACATGTACCAATTAGATGTCAAGAATGCTTTCTTGAATGGATGGATATCTGAAGAAGTCTACATGTCACAACCACCTGGCTATGAAGACCCCAAGAAGGTAAATTATGTTTGTAAATTGAAGAAGGCTCTATATGGTTTGAAGCAGGCACCTAGAGCATGGAATTACAGGTTGACAACCTATCTCCAAGACCAAGGATTTGTGATGAGTAAAGCAGACACTTCTCTGTTCATAAAGAGAAGTAGTACAGAGGTAATCTACTTGTGTGTTTATGTTGATGACATCATCATTACAGGTAATGATGTCAATGGGATTAGACACATCAAAGGACAGATGATGAAAGAATTCAAGATTAGTGATCTTGGATTATTAAAGTACTTCTTAGGTCTTGAGTTAATCTAGACAAACTCAGGTATATATATCACTCAAAAGAAGTATGTACAGGATATGGTCAAGAAGTTTGGTTTGCAGGATGCTAAAGTATCTACTACTCCAATGGAGGTCAACCTAAAGCTAAGTGCTCATGAAGGAGAAGAAGTCCAAGACATTACAGGATATCAAAGCATGGTAGGTAGTTTGAATTATGCTACCTTGACAAGAATTGACATAGCATATGGAGTTAGTGTGCTAAGCCAATTCATGCACAAACCAAGAGTACCTCACCTAGAGGCAGCAAAGAAGATCTTGAAGTATTTGAAGGGAACTCAGAACCATGGTTTGTACTTTCCCTATACATCAGATATTGACATTAAAGTATATTCAGATGCAGATTGGGCAGGATGCAAGGATGATAGGAGAAGCACATTAGGTTACATTTGTTTTGCAGGAGATAAACCTATTTCTTGGCCAGCCAAGAAACAACCTACAGTGGCATTGTCATCCACTGAAGCAGAGTATAGAGGGCTTGCCAATGCCAGTCAAGAAGCTATCTAGTTGAAACTTCTATATACAGAGTTAGGTCTATACACTAGACCTCCAATTATCTTTGGAGATAACACTAGTTCTCTTCACCTTGCAGCTAATCCAATATATCATGCCAGAACCAAACACATAGAGGTTCATTACCACTATGTGAGAGAAAAGTTGCTTAGCAAAGACATTCAATTGACATATGTGTCTACTAATATGCAATGTGCAGATTTACTCACTAAAGCATTGGATGGAAACAAGATATGCAGATTTAAATCCATGATTGGATTGCAGGATGTGATTGAAGACTAAAGATGAAGAAGATGAAGACTTGAGCAAAAGTGTTTGGCTTGAGGGGGAGCTGTTGGTGCATTTCAAGCCTTCACACTTGGCTTGGAACCTTGGAAGATTATCTTCGACAACTTTCATCAAGGCTTCACTTGAAGCAAGGACCATATGAACTTATGCTTATAAGTTATTACTCTTTACTCATTGTAAAAGTCTATATGACTTGGCATTTACATGTAATCACTTTAATCACTTACCTACTTGATTAGTCGTGGAAAAAGTGGATGGTTTAGTAGAGAGAATATCTCCCTACTTTTAGAGGAGAGATTCTAGGGAGCCTTAGTTTGAATTCGAAATTCAAATCAACTTCCAATTCTTATAAAAGGTGAAGAAAAAACTCGCGGGTTAGCTAGTTCAATTGAGCTCACTCCCCGAGGCATTCTACTGTTGTAACTCATTGTGTGTGAGTGCTACTTCATAGCCTAAACCACCACACCTCATTTAGCTATGCTTGTCAAGCTAATGAGATTGTACAAACACATTAATCAATAGAAGTATATATTCACTATCTCTGGTTTCTCTGAGTCATCTACTCCAAGTCTGTCAACTTCAAAGGAGCATATCTCAGGATCTACTAAACCAAATCAAGTGATTCAAAGCACATTGGAAGTCTACTATACACCTACAAAGTTTCAAATCAATTGGATCAGCCGTCTCGGAGAAATCTTGCTCGAAGTGCACACTGGTCTGTGTCTGCAGAGTTCCTAAAAAGTCGGGGGTACATATATTTTTGCTAAACATCTTTCTCTGATTATAGTCCATCATTTTATCTCATTCCACTTGCAAATGGTAGCTTGTTAAGCTAATTTAATATTTCCAGAAGGAATTAGATCAATTGTAAGTGTGCTGGTCATACTGAGTGAAAGACTGAGCAGGTATCAAGAGCAAAATAGAAAGTTTTCAAGTCTTGTGATTTACAAACTTGTCTGTTTTGATCAAGTCATTACTCAAACCTTTTCCAAAGTACATATAGTATATTTTGGTATCATTTGGAAGCTCAAGGAGTCTACTAAGCATATCTGGAATCAAAGGAGGACTGGTGTGAAGCAGGTATAGCAGCACCAACTCAATCTTCTGAGTGCATCCAACCATCACTCCCAATAGTGGTATCAGAGCAAATAAGGTAAACATGGGAGATGGTTTTCCTTCATTCATTGACAAATTGGACAGGAACAATTACCAAGCTTGGTCTCTAAGGATGAAGACCTATCTACAAGGAAGGAGCTTATTTGGATACATATCAGGAGATGAGGAATTGCCCTCATTTAAAACTAGAGGACTACCCACCAAGGATGAACATGAGAGGCTCAACCAATGGTGTGCAAAAGATGCTTTGGCAAGGTCTTACCTTCTAAACTCTATATCTGATTTTCTTTTACCTCATGTAAGGAATTGTAAGACTTCCCAAGAGACTTGGGAAACCTTGTCAAACTACTTTTCTTCCAACACAAGGGCTAGGAAGAATCAACTGTGGATTGAATTCACAACCCTCAGGAAGCAGCCCAAGCAATCAGTCTCAGAGTATGTGACAAAGATTAAAGATGTGGCAGACCAATTAGCAAGCATTGGAGAGGAGATTAAAGAGGAACAAATAGTCAGGCAAGTAACAAATGGACTCAAGGCAGATGATAAGTGGGAAAGTTTCACCACTGCAATGGACCTCTATATGGACATGCATACCCAAGATCTCACAACACTCATGGGCCAACTATTCACACATGAAGCAAAGTTTACAAAGGCAGGAGATCAATCAAAAGGTAACAACCCCTCTGCTCTCTATACTGATAAGAAAGTTAAGGATAAAGGTAAAGGGAAGAAACAGGATGAAGAAGGCTCTACCTCTCAAGCCAATTATGCAGGGAGAGGTAGATCATCAAGAGGCAGGGGCAGAGGAGGTAAGTCAGGTAGGGGGAGACCCTACAACTCATCACCATGCAACATTTGTGGACTGTCCAATCATACCACAGATGAATGCTACAAGAACTACAAGAATCAGAGAGGAAGAGGCTATTCAAGAGGTGGATACTCTCAAGGAAGAGGCAGGTACAACCAACACCAAGGCTACAATGGATACAACAATGAATACAACAACAATTACAACCACAACCACAATGGTAACTACCAAGGTGGATTCAGAAACAGAAGAGACTACAACAACTACACAGAGGAGCAAGATGACTCCCTATTGATCATGGATATGACCTCCAAGGCAGGTACAAATGATGATCATTTAATTTATATTGACTCAGGATGTTCTAACCATGTAGCTGGCAATGTGGCACTACTTTCTGATTTGGAAGAACCCGAGGGCAAACATCAGGTACAAACAGGTGATGACACTAAACACTCTGTTATAAAGATTGGAAATGTGAAGACATGTGATGGTAATCAGAATCTATTGAGCAGGGTACTCTATGTACCAACCATCACCAAGAATCTAATGAGTGTTGATCAGATTGTGGAGAAAGGTTTGCAGGTCAGATTCACACAACATGGAGCATATGTGGAGGACCCAAGATATGGATTCAGAAGGATAGCCAAAGGGGAGAAATCAGGTAGAATGTTTACTTTTGAGCTAGAAGACACCAAGAATATTGCTTTGTATAATTACAAGGATGAAACACTTTCAGAGTTAGAAATATGGCACAAGAGGTTAGGTCACATAGGTGAAAGAACCCTAAAGCAAATGTGCAGGGATCAATGTGTGCTTGGGATACCTAATGTGTCCAAGCAACACATGATTTACAAGTGTGGAGCATGTCAGTTTGGTAAGTCTCACAGATTGCCCTATTCAAGGAAAGGTTTCATGCATGAAGACTACCTAGACTTGGTACACACAAATGTTTGGGGACCTAGCAAGGACCCTTCCATCTCAGGTTCAAGGTATTATGTGTCCTTTATTGATGACTATAGCAGGTGGACCATTTTATACTTTATGAAGCATAAAGATGAAGAGTTTAATTGTTTCAAGAGGTATCTTGCACTTGTTGAAAATCAAACAGGAAGAAGCTTGAAGAGGCTAAGGTTAGATGGTGGAGGAGAATACTTCTCCAATGAGTTTGAAGATTTCTTGCAGGAAAGAGGCATTAAAAGGGAGATTACTACAAGGTACTCACCTGAACAAAATGGGGTAGGCGAAAGAAGGAATAGACTCATTGTAGAAACAGCTAGGTCTATGCTTAATGAGGAAAAGTTGCCAAATTATCTTTGGGCAGAGAGTGTATCCACTGCCACCTATCTCATAAACAGGTTGCCATCCAAATCACTTGATGGCATGACACCATATGAAGCTTGGCATGGTAAGAGACCATCTCTGGATCATTGTAAAATCTTTGGTTGTGTAGCATATGTGCATATTCCCTCACAGGTTAGGGGAAAGCTAGACCCTAAAGCTGAAAAGTGTATCTTCATTGGTTATGATTTGAACCAAAAGGGATACAGATTCTACAACCCAACAAACAAAGGCTTCAAGGTAAGCAAAGATGTCATCTTTGATGAGAATGACTCTTGGTATGAGAATGAATGCAGGAAGGTTAGTCTACCCTATGATATGGAAGAAGACTTCCCAAGGCTCACAAAGGAGGAACCAATTCAAAAAGATGAATCAAGCTCAGATGATGATGATACAATTAACCTTGAGGAGTTCAAGGCATGGAAGTCCAAAGGAAAGATGAAGATGAAGAAGCTAGAGGATGCACCAGAATCCTCAACTCAAGCAATGAGGAGATCTCAGAGAGAAAAGAAAAAGCCTATCAGATTTGGGTATGACACATCACTTGTAACTAAACATTCTGTATATCTTGCAAAGGACTTGTTGAATGAAGAACCAGGTACATATGAAGAAGCAATCACCAAACCAGAATGGAAACAAGCTATGGATGAAGAAATGGAAGCTCTCAAGGAGAGTGATACTTGGGACTTGGTACCCAAGAAGGACTCTATGAAGGTGATAGGATCCAGATGGATCTACAAGCTAAAGAGAAATTCAGATGGAACAATCAACAGGTACAAAGCTAGGTTGGTAGCCAAGGGTTTTGCACAAACCCAAGGCATTGATTATGAGGAGACATTTTCTCCTGTGGCTAAGATGCCAACTATCAGAATATTGGTGAGTGTAGCTGCATCCAAAAATTGGAACATGTACCAATTAGATGTCAAGAATGCTTTCTTGAATGGATGGATATCTGAAGAAGTCTACATGTCACAACCACCTGGCTATGAAGACCCCAAGAAGGTAAATTATGTTTGTAAATTGAAGAAGGCTCTATATGGTTTGAAGCAGGCACCTAGAGCATGGAATTACAGGTTGACAACCTATCTCCAAGACAAGGGATTTGTGATGAGTAAAGAAGACACTTCTCTGTTCATAAAGAGAAGTAGTACAGAGGTAATCTACTTGTGTGTTTATGTTGATGACATCATCATTACAGTAATGATGTCAATGGGATTAGACACATCAAAGGACAGATGATGAAAGAATTCAAGATTAGTGATCTTGGATTATTAAAGTACTTCTTAGGTCTTGAGCTAATCTACACAAACTCAGGTATATATATCACTCAAAAGAAGTATGTACAGGATATGGTCAAGAAGTTTGGCTTGCAGGATGCTAAAGTATCTACTACTCCAATGGAGGTCAACCTAAAGCTAAGTGCTCATGAAGGAGAAGAAGTCCAAGACATTACAGGATATCAAAGCATGGTAGGTAGTTTGAATTATGCTACCTTGACAAGAATTGACATAGCATATGGAGTTAGTGAGCTAAGCCAATTCATGCACAAACCAAGAGTACCTCACCTAGAGGCAGCAAAGAAGATCTTGAAGTATTTGAAGGGAACTCAGAACCATGGTTTGTACTTTCCGTATACATCAGATATTGACATTAAAGTATATTCAGATGCAGATTGGGCAGGATGCAAGGATGAGAGGAGAAGCACATCAGGTTACATTTGTTTTGTAGGAGATAAACCTATTTCTTGGTCAGCCAAGAAACAACCTACAGTGGCATTGTCATCCACTGAAGCAGAGTATAGAGGGCTTGCCAATGCCACTCAAGAAGCTATCTGGTTGAAACTTCTATATACAGAGTTAGGTCTATACACTAGACCTCCAATTATCTTTGGAGATAACACTAGTTCTCTTCACCTTGCAGCTAATCCAATATATCATGCCAGAACCAAACACATAGAGGTTCATTACCACTATGTGAGAGAAAAGTTGCTTAGCAAAGACATTCAATTGACATATGTGTCTACTAATATGCAATGTGCAGATTTACTCACTAAAGCATTGGATGGAAACAAGTTATGCAGATTTAAATCCATGATTGGATTGCAGGATGTGATTGAAGACTAAAGATGAAGAAGATGAAGACTTGAGCCAAAGTGTTTGGCTTGAGGGGGAGCTGTTGGTGCATTTCAAGCCTTCACACTTGGCTTGGAACCTTGGAAGATTAGCTTGGACAACTTTCATCAAGGCTTCACTTGAAGCAAGGAACATATGAACTTATGCTTATAAGTTATTACTCTTTACTCATTGTAAAAGTCTATATGACTTGGCATTTACATGTAATCACTTTAATCACTTACCTACTTGATTAGTCGTGGAAAACGTGGATGGTTTAGTAGACAGAATATCTCCCTACTTTTAGAGGAGAGATTCTAGGGAGCCTTAGTTTGAATTTGAAATTCAAATCAACTTCTAATTCTTATAAAAGGTGAAGAAAAAACTCGCGGGTTAGCTAGTTCAATTGAGCTCACTCCCCGAGGCATTCTATTGTTGTAACTCATTGTGTGTGAGTGCTACTTCATAGCCTACACCACCACACCTCATTTAGCTATGCTTGTCAAGCTAATGAGATTGTACAAACACATTAATCAATAGAAGTATTTATTCACTATCTCTGGTTTCTCTGAGTCATCTACTCCAAGTCTGTCAACTTCAAAGGAGCATATCTCAGGATCTACGGAACCAAATCAAGTGATTCAAAGCACATTGGAACCAGCTCCAAGTCTACTATACACCTACAAAGTTTCAAATCAATTGGATCAGCCATCTCGGAGAAATCGCGCTCGAAGTGCACACTGGTCTGTGTCTGCAGAGTTCCTAAAAAGTCGGGGGTACATATATTTTTGCTAAACATCTTTCTCTGAGTATAGTCCATCATTTTATCTCATTCCACTTGCAAATGGTAGCTTGTTAAGCTAATTTAATATGTCCAGAAGGAATTAGATCAATTGTAAGTGTGCTGGTCATACTGAGTGAAAGACTGAGCAGGTATCAAGACCAAAATAGAAAGTTTTCAAGTCTTGTGATTTACAAACTTGTCTGTTTTGATCAAGTCATTACTCAAACCTTTTCCAAAGTACATATAGTATATTTTGGTATCATTTGGAAGCTCAAGGAGTCTACTAAGCATATCTGGAATCAAAGGAGGGCTGGTGTGAAGCAGGTATAGCAGCACCAACTCAATCTTCTGAGTGCATCCAACCATCACTCCCAACATATGTTCCAGCTTTGAAAGAAGAAGGAAGAAGAAGAATGTTTGGAGAAAGTTCCTGTTAGGATGTTCCTGTTCAGGAGAAGGTTCCAGAGTTCTATCGAAGAGAAGCTTGATATTTCAGAAAGGTATATTTCAGAAGTGCGCACATATATGTTTATACCAAGTTCTGAAGGAAAGAGGTATGAAGGATTTAAAGGATGAAGACATGATGACATCATAGATTTTTACTCATATTTCAGTTGATTTCAATTGAGATAAGTTGACATGACTTGAGTACAGTCAGAGATGAACAAGCAGTGTTCATAATACACTAAGTTGTGAGTTGTCAGTCACAGGTTCCAGGATTCAGTTCTTGATTTTGTTTAGTGTATTTACATGACACAGCAGAAGTACGTTGAGAAATCCTTTTGGAAGGTAAATGCAAATATGTGGATCCTAGTGTATGTTTTCAGGTTTTTGAAAACAAGAGATAGCAGGTTCAGAGACAGTTCATGCTACATTTGTTATCAAGCAGTGATTACTTGATGAAAACACTATTGGATATCTAGTTTGCATATTTTCTCAGGTATTATGGTTCATATTCAACAAGGTCAGGTTTTTTGAAGGAAAGTGGAATTCAGTTTTGAAGAAGACTTTTGAAGAACAAATTCTAAAGTGCGGGAGTACAAGCTTGAAGCTTGTGATAATTTGCAGATTATAAATTTTGCAGATCCAGTCCAGGTTGTACCAATATGACATTGCAGGGGGGATTGTTGGAAACAATGTCCTATTTGTCCAAAATTGGTCACAATTGTTCAGGCAGAACAGCATGTCTAGGTTTCATTATAGTGTCTTGTACAACAAAAAGAAGCTAGCGCAATTGATAAAACGGTCGCCTTCCAAACTGGTGGTGCAAGCTCGAATCCCACCGACAGCTAGTTCGCGAAGTATTATAGCTTTTGATTTATTAAAAGCTCATCCCAAAAAAGCTCATGGCGAACAACGAACGGATCAACGGACGCGAATAGGCGTTTTCTATTCATCGCTACAATGATGTGCTTTATTGCGATCAAGTGCTTTTGAATAAGCTTTTTAAGGATCATCAAATCCTATATAAACACAAGCTTGGGATCACTTGAATCATCCTTCACCTAGGATCAACACAAGCTTTCTAGAGCTTGGACCTCAATAGAGGTGGTACTTCTTCTAGCACATGGGGCAGCCATGGTGCTAACTTGAAGCATGTTGAGGAGCAGCTATGGAGTTCTTCTTGGTGATTCTTCTTGGAAAAGATGAAGGGTGTGCTCACACTCTACCTCATGGAGAGGAGGTTATCTCTTGTTCATGGCAAGAAGACTTGGTCATTAGCAGCTTGATGGTGAGGATCGGCCATCTACATGATGTATTTGAAGATCATCTTCTACAAGAAGATGTTAGGTTGAAGATTATCTTCTACAAGAAGATGTCTGGCTACTTCAAAGACATTGGATGGGACCATCTACATGATTTTGAAGATTATCTTCTACAGGAAGATATTAGGTTGAAGATTATCTTCTACAAGAAGATGTCGGGCTACTTCAAAGACATTAGATGGTGATTAACATAAGAATCACATCTTATGTTAAGTATTCAGGTACATATTCTCTTTATGCACACAGGTACTACTTGAAGTTTATGGAGGCTGTGGCGTTCATATCAGAAGGAGTCCTATTCGGCATAGGTACAAGAGAATCAGTACTTATATCCTTTATGCATATTTTTATGAGGTGTTTGAGAAGGTGTGTTCACATGAGTTTGAGGATTTTCGGCAAAAATCTTGTTAGCATTCTATGCTACTTTATAAGTATGTGATCTTTTCACACACGTATCTGACTTAGGGTCTTCCATAGCCTAAGTTTAGATGTAGGTTTGTTGACCATCAGTTTCACACTGATCCTTCCTCATTCAGTCACTTATATTCACTCTTCTATAACCTATTAGGTCACACATCTCATGTATATTCAGATTACTACCCATACACCTGAATATGTTTGTTACATTGTACATTCACTCATACATCTATTTCTCATCACATAGAGTAGTTGAGAGTTTTGCTCCCACATTGTACATTGAACATTGGTATATATGATACTATGAGTAAGCGATGGCTTACGTAACACCTTACACATGTCGTCTATTCTTTCTCTATCTTTGTCTCATCATCTGTATGATTAAGTTGTGGTATGTTCATGTTTTGTCAATATTGAAAAATGCTGGAATTAATGTTGTATATACTGGACCTCTGGAACCATGGACCTGTGACATGAGCCTAAGGGCCTACCTCACTTCCAACAAAAACTATCCTGCATGGTCAATGAGGATGGAAGCTCATCTAATGAGCAAAGATTTGATAGCTTACATTTTAGGAGAAGAAGAAAAGCCACAGTTCAGAGATTCTAGTGTTCCAACTAGAGAGGAGTTGTCAGATTTGAAGAATTGGATGAAAAGAGATGCTCAAGCTAGGAGTATTATTTATATGGCAGTCAATGACTACTTGCTACCTCACATTAGAGGTCTTGAAAGTGCAAGTGAAATATGGAATGCTTTGGAGGAGCATTTCCAAAACACTACAAAGTCAAGAAAGGCATCCTTATGGGCAGAGTTTACTACTTTCAAGAAGAAGGCTTCACAATCAATATCTGATTTTGTGACAAAGATGAAGGACATTGCAGATGCATTAGGAGCAGTGGATGAAGACATTGAAGAAGATAAATTGGTAAGGCAAATTCTCACAGGACTAAGAGGTGATGAGAAGTGGAAGCCTTTTATTTTGTCCACAGAACTTTCATTGGATCATTTCACTCCTGATTTGAATCAATTGTTAGGACATATGCTAACTTTTGAAAATGAGGTCAAAGGAGATGTTGACAAGAGTGCAGGTCATGCAATGTACTCTAAAGATAAGAAGAAAGGTAACAAAGGAAAATGAAGAAGAAGGCACAACTAGTCAAGCCAACTTCCTAAGAGGAAGAGGAGGTGGCAAAGGTAGAGGAAGAGGCAAGAGTAACAAAAATGGAGCCAAAGCTTGCTGGATTTGTAGTAAGACAAATCATTTAGCTAATGATTGTTGGCATAACACTCAGAGTAATGGTGGATATAATCAGAACTATAAGAGGAAGAGGTGGCAGAAATCAAAGAGGTAATTTCAGAGGTAGAGGTAGTAGGGGTTACTTTGGAAGAAATGCAGGAAGAGGATTCCAAAGTCAACAACATAATAATACATACTACAATTATGATTCAGATCAGAAGGAAGATTCAACATTGATAATGAATGCAACTTGTGAAAGGCAGAGTGAAGATCAAAGAGTCTTTTACATTGACTCAGGGTGTAGCAATCACCTGAGTGGTAACATAGCCTTGATGACTGATTTGGAGAATAAGGTATCTAATCATGTTGTTCAAACAAGTGATAATACAAAGCACAATGTGAAGTCAATTGGATCAGTGAAGGCCAAGGATGGTAGCACCTTATTGAGTAAGGTCTTGTATGTTCCTACAATTCCTAAAAGTCTGATAAGTGTAGGACAAATTGTGGAAAAAGGTTATGGTGAGGTTCACTAATGAAGGAGTGTTTGTGGAAGACCCTAGCAATGGGTATAAACAAATTGTTTCAGGGAAGAAAGAAGGAAGATTGTTCACATTGAAGATTCAAGGTAATGTTGGTCATGCCTTGTTCACTTATGGAGGACATAAGATCTCTGAGTTAGATCTTTGGCACAAGAGGCTTGGACATTTCAATGAAAGAGGTATTAAAGATATGATTAATAATGGTTCAGTGCTTGGATTGCCTAATGTTGCAGGACAACATATGACATACAGATGTGAGGCATGTCAATTAGGTAAGGCTCATAAGCAATCCTATTCTAAGCATGGGTTTTTGTATTCAGAGAAACTTGAGTTGGTACACATAGATGTGTGGGGACCATCAAAGGATTTCAGTATCAATGGTTCAAGGTATTATGTGATTTATGTTGATGATGCTACAAGATGGGTCACTATCTATGTGATGCAAGATAAGTCAAAGGTATTCAATACATTCAAACATTATCATATGTATGCAGAGAGGATTACAGGTCATAAATTGAAGAGACTAAGGTCTGATGGAGGGGGAGAGTATTTTTCTAATGAGTTCAGTGATTACTTGTGGAATGCAGGTATAAAAAGGGAGGTTACTTGCAGGTACTCTCCTCAACAAAATGGTGTAGCAGAAAGGAGGAATAGAACTCTTGTTGAGTTTGCAAGATCCATGATGAAGGAGAAAAATTACCCAAATTATTTGTGGGCTGAGGCTGTAAATACAGCTACTTATTTGGTCAATAGGCTACCATGTAAAGCCTTGCAGGGTATGACACCATATGAGGCATGGTGGGGTAAGAGACCTACATTAGACCATTGCAAAGTATTTGGATGTTTGGCCTATGCATATGTGCCATCACAATTAAGGCACAAATTGGAACCTAAAGCTGATAAATATGTGTTTATTGGTTATGATGATAAGCAGATGGGATACAGGTTGTGGAATCCATCCACAAAACATTTCCTTGTATCAAAAGATGTTACATTTGATGAGCAAGGTACTTGGTATGGAGGTACTATTAATATTAATACAGATGATGAAGAAATTGTGAGTCAAAGGAAAGGTAAATCAAAGGTTCAGATATTTGATGAACAAGAGAATAATGAAGTGCAGGTTGAAGTGGAAGAGATACCAAGATTTGATCCTGAATGTGAAGAACCAGAAACTTCAAGAAGTGGAGAACTTAGGAGATCTACAAGGCACAAATGGCAACCTACAAGGTATAGCTATGATACTTCATTTTTTACTACTAAGGATTATGCATACATGATTAAAGCAGATGAAGACCCTTCTACATATGAAGAGGCAAAAGGTAAAGAAGTTTGGGAAAAAGCTATGCAGGAAGAATATGATGCATTGATGGAGAATCAAACATGGGATTTGGTTCCAAAACCAAATAGCCAGAAGATCATTGGATGCAAGTGGGTCTATAAGACAAAAAGATTTGCAGATGGAAGTGTGTCTAGGTACAAAGCTAGACTTGTTGTGAAAGGGTTTGCTCAGACATATGGTATTGACTATGATGAGACTTATAGTCTAGTGGCCAAGATGACAACCATCAGAACACTCATAGCAATTGCTGCATGCAAAGGTTGGAAATTGTGTCAATTAGATGTGAAGAATGATTTTTTGAATGGTTATATTTCAGATGATGTTTTCATGGAGCAACCTCAAGGATTCAGAGATGAAAGATTTCCAGATCATGTGTGTAAGCTCAAGAGAGCTTTATATGGCTTGAAGCAGGCCCCAAGGGCATGGAACTATAGGCTTGTAAAGTTCTTAAAGGAACTTGGATTTCAAGTATCTAAAGCAGATAGTAGCTTGCTTGTCAAAGCAAGTGATGATGGGTTCATTTACATATGTATATATGTTGATGATATAATTCTTAGAGGTACAGATGAGAAAGGCATACAAAGCCTAAAGAAGCAAATGGAGAAAGAGTTCAAAATCAGTGATTTGGGAGATTTGTCATACTTCTTGGGCATGGAGATTTTATACACTCAACATGGAGTATATGTGACTCAAGAAAGGTACTTAAAGAATTTGTTAACCAAGTTTAAAATGAATGATTGTAGAATAGCACTCCTATGGAAGTGAATCACAAATTGAGTAGATTTGGAGGTGAAGAGTTCAAGGACATGAAACAATATCAGAGTTTGGTTGGTAGTCTTATCTATGCTACATTAACTAGGCCTGATTTATCATATGCAGTTGGGGTGTTGTCTCAATTCATGCATTGTCCTAGGAAAGAACATTGGATTGCAGGTCAAAGAGTGTTGAGGTACATTAAGGGTACACTCAAAGAGGGTTTGTATTATGGTTTTACATCAGATACAAATATTAAAGTATATAGTGATGCAGATTGGGCAGGTAATCCAGATGACAGAAGGTCAACCTATGGATACATGTGTTATGTGGGAGATAAGTTAATCTCTTGGTGCTCAAAGAAGCAACATATAGTTGCTTTGTCATCTACAGAAGCAGAGTACAAAGGCATGGTTGAAGCTGCAAAGGAAGTGATATGGCTTAAGACTCTCATGAAGAGTTTTGACACTATACAGAGCATACCTATCATTTATGGAGATAACATGAGTTCATTATATCTAGCTGCTAATCCTGTTTTTCATGCCAGGACCAAACACATTGAGATACAGTATCACTTTCTAAGAGAGAAGGTGATGGATAAAGAGATTAAAGTTATACATACTTCAACAAAAGATCAGATAGCTGATATGCTTACAAAAAGCTTGGATGGACCAAAGTTACAGAAGTTCAAAGACATGGGAGGCATAAAGAAGATAAGAGAAACCCCAATTGATGATTGAGGGGGAGCTGTTGGTGCAGGCCAATCACCAATTGAAGATTTGAAGGACAAAGGATGGAGATAAGAACAATTTTTGAAGCATAGAAGGTGGTTACATTCACAAATTGAAAGACATGTACACATATGTACATTAGTGAAGACATAGATCACTTATACTTTTGTTTAGTTATAAGCTTGTACATATTTGCCTATAAATACTTAGGAAAAATGTCGGGGCGATAGAGGAGAGAATAAGAGAGTATGAGAATAGTGCATTTGGAAGTTGTAAGACTCATTAGAGTTCATAGGAATGAGAAGAAGTCTCTCTCATAATTCAGTTGTAAATTTCTGAGGAATAGAAGAAAATTTGTGCCCGAAGTTTTCGTGTCTTCTCCTTCTGTGATAGATCTTTTGTGGAATGCTTTTGTACAAGTCTAAGTCTAGAGTTGATTGACTATTGTACAAAGTTTTAGCTTCCAATTGTGAATAGACTCAGAGAATTGTAAGTAGGAACATTCATATGTAAAGAATGTTCACAGTCTTCTGACAGGCGCAGATTTCGAGTTCAGAAAAATGATCAGTGCTCAGTGCACAGTGTAAAGTTTTACACATATGATAGCTCAAAATCTAAGTTGAGAGATAAGCTATCTACAGCTAAAAGGATTTGATCAAACGGGTTCGACATTGGGAGAACCAAAGCTAAGAAGTTACGGGTGTCCAAATCGACTTCTCAAAAGTGAAGATTTATACATAGGTAACTTGTGAAGTAGATTTCTCATGATCTACTAAGTATTTTAAGGAAATTTAACTTGGATAAGGTGCACAATGTTTGGGCGACACCTCGTGCAAAGTTTTATCAAAAACTTTACACATTTGATAAGTCAATGTGAGAAATATGTGTAGCAGACTTTCTGAGTAATCTTCTTCTTCACGGTTTGTTCAAGAATGTGATATTTGGTCATTGATCCTTTAAATTGGTGAAGGTTTTGACTTACTCTTGATATAGAGGTGCTCTAAGTTCAAGAGTAGGTTGTTCTTTTGGAGATTAACACTCTCCATCAGATATATAGATAGATAGATACATACATACATACATACATACATACATACATACATACATGCATGCATGCATGCATACATACATACATACATACATACATACATACATACATACATACATACATACATACATACATAGATATATAGATAGATAGATAGATAGATAGATAGATAGATAGATAGATAGATAGATAGACATATAAATAGATAGATAGATAGATAGATAGATAGATAAATAAATAGAAAGAAAGAGATAAATATATATATATATATATATATATATATATATATATATATATATATAGATAGATAGATAGATAGATAGTAGATAGATAGATGGATAGATAGATAAATAGATAGATAGAGAGATAGACAGATAGATAGATGGATAGATGGATAGATAGATAGATAGATAGATAGATAGATAGATAGATAGATAGATAGATAGATAGATAGATAGATCGATAGATAGATAGATCTAGCACAAATTCCCATGGTTGTAAGTCTATAATCGATAATCTTATGGAAGAATATTGTGAGTTAATATGCTCGAGAATGAAACTACGAATAAATTTAGTACAAGATAGAAGAAAACAAACTTTGATTAGTATGCATAAACAAGAAGAAACGCTTCTAGAAGCATATGATAGTCAACAAGATACCAAGAAATTGATAATTATGATACAAAAAAAAGAATATTGTACTAGCATAGGACACGATGTATCTTTTGTATTGGAGGAACAACATATAAACCTCTTTTATACAAATTTAAAAGGAGTTTATCTAACCATCTATGTGCATAGGATTCAAATGACACATGATCTCAAACCATAATGACAAACGCCTTAGAAATATGATGATACATATTCAACGAGGGTTAAGTGAATATTAATGTATTTCTAGCTACATGTCACATTTGTGAAAATGGAGATATAAGTGTGTGTATGATTATAACAAGGGTGAATGCAATACAAATTAGAGATAGATATTCACTGGACATGCTTGATTATATCTTGGAGAGTGGCAAGAAATGATATATATAGTTTTTTTTATGGCTTTTGTTATCTAATTAGGAAACAATACCTCATGAGAAACTTAAAAAAAAATGGTATTTCCATAAAATGAGAATTTTATATTTTCCTTCATGTAATTTAGGTTAATCAAGACCCCAACATCTTTCTATTTATGCCTCATGTGTTCAAGGAATTCTTGCAAAAAACTATTTCAAATATATATAGATGCTGTGTTTTTATTCTTAAAAGATAATGATTCATATTCCATAGTTTGAAAGGATATTAAAAACTTTTTAGTGCCTATGTATCTCTAGATCTAGAGAATTGTGTCTTCATCATGAAAAAAGGTAAAAATTATGGGATAGAATATGTACAAGAACAAAATTTGTACTCATAAATGCAAGGGGAGATCTGTGGAGGAGGTATTCATGTATCAAATTATAGGAGAGAGTCAAACTGCAAAAGAGGTCTCTCTGACCACAGTTCTAGTATTGTGACATGTTTGTGTGTAGGTACACTACTTGACAATAAGACAAAGATGGAGAAATTGCAAGTACACAAATGAGAAAGAATCCCAATTTATTAGACTGAGAAGGGTTATAGTAAGTCAAAAATAATTCAAATGAGCAATACAATGGACTAGTAGTCACTGTAGATCCTAGCACTTGACTACAAAAATCAAGAAGTGCATGAACAATAAGTACTCTTTGCAATAGAAATGCAATAGCAAAGCAACAAAATACAACTACAAGATACTAGCCAAGGCTACTTAACCACTCTCTAATGCTAACTACCACTTAACTGAGACTGAACACTCTATATAATCACCAAAGAATGGTCTCAATGCACACTGGGCAAGTTGCTATAGAATGTAGAGAGTGGCCAAGAAATAGCCCCAACTAGTAGAGAACAATATGAGATCTAGGACTTTGATGGCATAAGATGCCTAGAGATAGGATAGGACGATACTAATAATGAGAGATGCCGAGTCTCTATTTATATAGACTTCAGAGGCTAGAGGAGTGTCCTTGAAGAATCCCAACCTTAACTATCACATGTGCCAAAGTGGTAGAGTGGGCTAATTATGGCTCTGGTAGCCAACCACTTTTAGGCCCCAATCATTCCTTCCGACACTGCTAGAGCTTGGCATCAATATTCCATGCATTAATTCACATTGTAACACTTGATGGACAAAATATAAAAATCTACTCTCACACTTGCCACCCACAATAGTTCTTCTAAAAATAGGTGGAGAAGACACCCAATTTGGACTATGTCCAAAAGAGGAGATGGTGGTGCCCAATTTTGGCAATAAGACATTTTTGGGCCACCCCAGGCCTATATTCCTTATTGTCATTTATTTTTATTTGTAGAGAATGTATACCTTTCGAAAAGAATAAAATATATATACCTTGATTATTTCTAACCTTAGAACTGTCAGATAGTAACCAAACACTACTTCATGCCCATACTATTATGCTCTTATCCTAGTATCATAACCATATGTTCCAAGAGGGGAAGTCACCTTGGGATGAGAGCCTTCAAGAGAAGTCAAATGCCCAATATCTTGCCATGTGTCTGGTAGACGCCCAAATGTGGGGAGGAGGGCTCCAAGAGGTAGTCACCCAAGTGGTGAGCAATGCCAAAAGGTATTCGGCTCAGTAATTGCCATACACCCAAGTTGGTGTTCACCTCATTTGTATCGGGGAGAAATAGCAATCGCCTTATACTCCTATTTGGAGGTTTCCCATGTCTACTCCATGCCCAAATAACTAGGTGGTCACCTTATGGGTGAAGAGGGGGTATTTGAATGTTGCCCCATTTGGGTGTGCACAAATTTGGCATCATTGAGCTATTGCCACTTTCTAGGGGTGGCAAAAGTGGTAGATGCCCACTTGCTAGAGGTCGCAAAAGTAGTAGATGCCCACTTTTTGGAGAAAAGTGATACAAAAGGGTGTTCACTTAGTTTTGGTGAGAAGGGAATTGAGGTAATCACCTAAATGTATGAGTATTTAATTGATGAAAAGATTCACTTGGCCTTAATTTCAGGTTCTTGAGTTGACCTAGGGCTCACTCTGAAGAGTCGCTTGGTCAAAATGTTTTTGAGAATGAAATCTTCAATTCTTCCAAGTGGTGAAGTGGACCTCACGGAATGCCCTTAGATTCCCCTTAATCTTCAAGAACTTCGAGCTGCCAAGAGGCATTAGATTTGGTTTTGATCGGATGGAGGAGATCAAAAGGCGCCTTTTGATTGGGGGGCTTCAATCTCAGCCATTAGATCTTCTCCAGATCCAATGGCCCATAATTTAGGTGCTCAATCTTGCATACTTTCAATCATACACGTCCGATTTAGACTTCGATCCAATAGTCTACATTTGATGGTGCACTTTTTAGGAGAAATACAATATTGGCCATTGATAAGAAGGAGAATCCAAGGGCCCATGTTAAATGCCACCTTGACTTTTGTCTTTCCTCCTAAACCCTTGGATCATCTAGCCAATCTAGTAAGGGCTCTTATTGATTCGCAAGCAATCCAAAACCATTCAGGAGTCTAAAACAACTAGTTCAAGGTGGTTTTTCCTCCTTTGACTACAAAAAACCAAGGGAAGCCTATGCCTAGTCTATGAGATTAAGGGACTAGACTGTGGCCACCACCCTCTTCTCATTGGTCCATCACTAATCAGCCCTCAAGCTAAAAGGCCCAAGGAGGGTTTTTTCCCCTAATGAATTGTTTTTTGTATAAGGTACCTCACATAGTACATGCAAGTATCCCATCATACATGCCAAACTGTAGAGGTATTGGGGTATCAAATTATAGGAGAGCCAAATTGTAGAAGAGGCCTCTATGACGACAATTCTAGTATGTCTTCTACTCGAGGGGGGTTCTTTCTTATGGAAGTACACCCTATGACATGTCTCTATGTAGGTACACTACTAGACAGTAAGAAACAAAGATTGAGAAGTTGCAAGTTAAAAGATGAGAAAGAAGCCCAATGTCTCTTGAATAAGATGGGTTACAAAAAGTCAAAAATAATTCAAATGAGCAATACAATGGACTAGTCACTGTAGAGACTATAACTTAATTACAAAAATCAAGAAGTTTCTAAACAAAAAGTAATTTGAACAATAGAAATGCAATAGAAAAGCAACATAATGCAACTATGAGATACTAGCCAAGGCTACTTAATCATTGTGTAATGTTAACTTCCACTTAACTGAGACCCAACACTCTATATATAATCACCACATAATGTTCTCAGCACACAGGGCAAGTTGCAAGAAAATGCAAAGAGTGGCCAAGAAATAGCTCCAACTAGCAAAGAACAACAATGCGAGATCTAGGACTTCCAAGGTATAAGATGGCAGAGATAGGATAGGATGATACTGATGATGAGAGATATCCCAAATGAGTGTCGAGTCTATTTATATAGTCTCTAGAGGGTAGATGAGTGGTCGTGCCAAATCCAATCCTTAATTATCACAAGTTCCAAAGTGGTGGAGTGGGCTAATTATGGTTCTGGTAGCAAACCACTTTTAGGCCCCAATCATTCCTTCTAGCACCATTAAAGCTTCATGGCAGTATTCTCTACATTAATTCACACTGTAGAACTTGACTCACAAAATAATAAATATCTACTCCGTCACTTGCTGCCCATGGTACTTCTTCCAAAAATAGGTGGAGTAGATGCCCAATTTTGACTATGTCCAAAAGAGGAGGTGATGATGTCCAATTCTTGCAATAAAACATTTTTGGGCCACCCAAGACCTATATTCCTTATTTTCATTTATTTTTATTTGTAGAGAATGTATGCATTTCCAAAATAGTAAAATCTCTATACCTTGATGATTTCTCACCTTAGAACCTTCAAATAGTAACAAAACATTGCTTCATGCCATAATCATATGTTCCAAGAGAGGAAGTCACCTTGGGATGAGAGCCTTCAAAGCATTTGGTAGATGCCCAAATGTGGGGAGGAGGGTTCCACGAGGTACTTGCCCAAGTTGTGAGCAATGCCAGAAGGTAGTCACCTCAATAGTTGACATACACCCAAGATGGTCACCTCATTTGTACTGCAGAGAAATAGTAGCCCCATTATGCTCCTATTTGGAGGTCCCCCATGTTTGCTCCATGCCCAAATAACTAAGTAGTCATCTTATGTGTGAAGAGGGGAAATCTAGAGGCCGCCCAATTTAGGTGCCCACAAATTTAGCATCACCCAACCATTGGGTAGAACAGGATTTTAGTGATCACCCATATCTTGGGGTGTTGCGAAAAACAAGAGGTCACCCAATCTATGAGAAGGGCAACAAATGGTAGTCACCTAATTCTACTATGCTCCAAAATTTGTAGTTGCCCTCCTCATGCTTCGCATAAAAAGGTGGTTGCCTAGATATTCATGAGGAGATGTTGGTGCAAATGGTGGTTACCCAATTCTTCCCATTCTTGGGGAGGTGGTGGTGCATATAGTTTTCACCCAAGCAGCTAGAGGTGGTAGATGTGGTAGATGCCCTCTTGCTAGAGGTGGCAAAAAAGGTAGATGCCCACTTGTTAGAGGTGGCAAAAGTGGTAGATGCCCACGTTTTAGCAGCTAGAGGTGGTGGATGTGGTAGATGCCCTCTTGCTAGAGGTGGCAAAAAAGGTAGATGCCCACTTGTTAGAGGTGGCAAAAGTGGTAGATGCCCACGTTTTGGAGAGAAGTGATACTAGAGGGTGGTCGCATAGTTTTGCTGAGAAGAGAATTGAGGTAGTCACCTAAATGTAATGAGGAGGCAAAATAGGAGCTCACCCCAATCTAGGTGTAATGCCAGAAAGAGTAGTCACCTCGTTCTCCATTTGTGGAGTTTGCAAAATATGGAGAAAAGGGCAATTCCCAATCTTGTTTTGCATAAGTGGGTAGTTAAGAGGGCGAGGCCATTCTACCTTGAGGAGAGAAGTCAATGGAGAAGTCAATGGAGAAGTCAATGGAGAAGTCAATGGAGAATGTCTAGCAAATCATTTTCTCTACAAGATCCTTACTAACGACCTAGAAATGAAAAGAAGTACAAAGTATCTATGCAATATTGTGGATATTACACTCATAAACATGTATGAAATAATTTATAGAGCCTCTTTCTAGGCTAATAAAATTTTTCTAGTGGAGTGTGACGATGCTTTGGAGGAAAAAATCAATAACTGTGATCAACTTCCGTCCTTTAAGCACCATATTAAAAACACATCTTTCATTTTCATGCATATGTTTTTATTCATATGTTTTGCATGTGGATTTCCATAACCAAAAGGTAATTGGAAGTTAGAGTTTATAATGAGGTATGCTAGTCCTTATCCCAATAATATTGAAATGATTTCTTTGAAAATCAAACAATATGGAATGGTTTATCTAGTGAATAATTTTTTATATCTTCTCTTAGAGGAAACATTTAAAGTAGTGGTCTTTAATACAAATAAATCTATTTTGAAGTTGTTGTAAAGAACACCCAAATAAGGGAGGATCACCGATGTAGTTTGACTAATGGAGAGCCTTTTAGAGTAGTCTCAAATCAACCCCCTAATGCATATCTATTTAATCTAGAGTAAGTACACAAATGGATGGAACCATTAGTGCCAACATTAATGTGTGGTCAAACGAATGATTTATTTTGTAAGAGTGAAAACTTTATTAGCATAATAAGACAATTCCATATTATGGAAGGAGGCATATTTGAGAGATATAATACTAGACCTTTTTTTATTACATAAAATTAAAAAAATATTAAGACTAATTCAAAAGAGCATATAGGCCTAGCAAGTTGACATTGTTATAAGTAAAGAAGGCTTTAAAGTTCACATAAATTGGGCGTTTATTGGCCATATATGGAATGAGGCATCTATAAGTACATGGAAAATATTATGATATACTAGATCAAGACACCAAACATTATATTTTACCTTGCACTTTAGTGGATGCAACCAGAGTTAGTTATTTGAGAGTTAGTTATTCGAATGAAAATCAATATCCTAAGGGGTGGATTTTGAAGAAGAGTGTAGTGATTTCTCTCTTACAAGAAACCAACTATAGGAGATGTGATAATACCATATCATCACTATATATTAATAATAAAAAGTACCTCTTCATACTTAGAATGGGACACACTCGAGTGGTTGATGGTAATTTTGTAGTAGAAATAAGGAGAAAAACAGATTGGATAATGATGGTCAAACCTCCATATGGGAAAATCCATAAGTCCACCAACAAGAAGGGTTTAATCCAATGACAAAACAAGGGTTTATAGACTACCAACCTAGGTGTGATGCAAATAAAGCCACGACAATTTTATTTGAACACACATATATTTATTGTAGCATTTATACATGAAGCGTCACTCATTTTCTTATTGATATCATTGAACATTTATCATATAAATTTCCAATAACTCATAAGAATTCTAGCAACTATCATTGGCAATCCAATGGCCAATCAGAGTAAAAATAAGGTAAAAATGAATTACAGTAACTAAGATTATAAATGATCGAGAGACCAAGTAAGAAAACCAATTACATCCTGTCCCTTAAGCATACAAAAGTTTCTGAATATTGCATTAAAAACAACGCCATTTTACATGTTCTATGTCAAGAATGTGATCTTATCCTACCCACTTTTAGAGTATCCAAAAACTGTGAGTGGATAGGACATTATCTATCACCGTAAATAGAGCTATTGTAATAACTAAAAGAAACATGATTGAGAGTTGAAACGGTTATTGATGTCAACAAGAAAATGGGAGACCCAAGGCCAAACTGCGTATTAGACATTAGAAAAGAACACTGAAACCAAAAATAATATCGATCCATACAATGATGAGTGTTTTCTGTCTGCAACGTCTAGCAAACCCCCCTTGTTCAAATCATTCGTATACACAAAAAAATAAACGAACTTAATTTCTCATATTATAATATGACTGAAACCCTTAGTAATAATTTTCCGCATACACACATTCATGCATAGATACATACTTAAGCATCTGCGAAGCATACCCCATTGGAAGGTCCTCGATCCATATAGCATAATTTTAGGTTTCACCAATTTCCGTTAGAACTTCAATGAGCTAGAATTAGGTCATTGTGTGTAGCTGCCCTTCTTAAAATGAAGTAAAAAGATACTTTTTCTTTTGATTATGTACATACCCCACGGCACACTTAAAAGAAGTTTCAAGTTTTACAGAATATTTCTTGGATTAGCGTACATAATCGCATTTCTGCCGAGACTTAACTTCAGCCTTGTTGAATACATACATGAGTATCATATATGGATACATCCATCATATATGGCAAATTTTCAAGTGAAGGTCAGAATTAGGCTTTGCAGTGTCATCTCAAGAGTGACTAAGCGTGTAAAGGACACCACTATCAAGCATCAAATAGCACATAAGCTTACTCAAGGTATTAGCTCTTCCGCATGAAGGTAACCAGTACTAAGCCTTGACTAACACACCGAAAGTATTAACCCTTTCATCATGAGAAGGAATCATTGAAAACCATCGTCATCGTTTCCTGGATGTGTGTGCTTATAAGGAACTGCGAAATGCACTGTTCTACCCCTCAACAAATGATAATCCTGACATTTTGAGCTCTGTCATGACTCTTTGCAATGCTGATCAGCAGGTGAACCTAATGCATGGTATGATGACATTCCTACCAGCCTCAGTTATTTGCGGTGCAGGATGCATATACGATACCTATTCAATAGGAAATCCCAGCGGGGTACTAGTGCAAAGCACACTTCTTTGAAGATGCGGCAGGCATGAATGCTAAGTCTCACTAGCATGCACTACCAGTCCTCTATTGGTACGTCCTAGTCCTATTGTTTGATAAAGGTAGTTCCTACAGCAACCTCAAAGGTCCTTGGTTGATGAGGAGCAGCTTCAGGCAGTTTAGGGACAATAATGGTAAGCATGCCGTCCTGACAGGCAGCCGTTAGTGAATCCAGGTCAACGTTGTTAGGTAAATTAAACTTACGCATGAAGTGGCCAACAGGGCGCTCAACCCGCAAATATTTCACCTCTGATACATCTTTGCGGTCCATGTCACGCTTTCTTTGCCCGCTGATCTTCAAAACGCTATCCTTCTCTATCTGCACCTGAAAGCGAGCATTCATCAGAGCATCAGATTGCTTTTTCTTTTAGTACTTTCAAGTATTTTCCATAGAGGGTGAGGGCATAGCGAAAGCGCAGGAACCATGGATATGTTATCCTCAGTATGTACTTTAACGCTGCAAAAGAAGGGACGAATGAGATAACACTTCCGTGTAACAGCCACGCCCATGTAAGAAACTGTGTCTTCGTGCTTACCGCAAGAGGTAGAAAAGATCAGAAAGGGTTATAAGTCCAAAATCTCTAACCTTGACCTCCGTGTTGCGCACTCCAGGCACATCAACAACAAAAATGTAAGAGCCCCCTAGCTCTTTGACATCCACGGGAGCGCACGCTGCCATTCTGCACCAACGATACAGCAAACCTTAAACTCTTGCTCCGATACGTTATTGCGAGTCCATGCACCTACCTTCTTCGCAGCGATACGGAATGACCTGCGTCTTCTAAATCTGTACTATGCAATGGTCACATACTACGCTTGCTCCGTTCTCCGATTGGTCGTACGTCTCTTCTTATCATCAGGTTAGCCGGTTGAGCGCGCCTTTTCCCTGTCTATATTATTTTTTTTCTTCAACCGAAATTACAACAACGAAAAATCTCGCACCGAAGGCTTTCTTTTTGAAGGTAGAACGAATTAAAAATACACATGTGCAAGTTTCCCCAAAGAGTGGTCGATTGGGCGGTTAAGGCAGCTGATTGGGCCTCTCGCCTCTTGAGGCGAGGGCGAGGGTTCAATCTCTGCCGGCCACTTGTAAGGGACATGTATAACCTAGAATGATGAAACATATGGCTGATGTGCCATTGTTGTTCAATCCCTGCCGGCCCACTTGTAAGGGACATGTATAACCTAGAATGATGAAACATATGGCTGATGTGCCATCGTTTGACTAGCTCTGCGGTAGTTGTGACCGTCGTTCAACCCAGTCTTGTAAACCCCTCCTCTTGTGGGATAAGGGGGGTCCCATGGTGCTAAGCCCTTCCTTGTACAATTACAATTTCAAAGTTAAAGCCCGGGGTAGTAGGCCTTGGCCAAACTTCCATTTTAAAAAAAATTTAAAAAGAGTGGTCGATTGAGAAAGAAACACTAGCTATAAGAAATCCCCCTTGTAAACCCCTCCTCTTGTGGGATAAGGGGGATCCCATGGTACTATGCCCTTCCTTGTGCAATTAAAATTTCAAAGTTAAAGCCAGGGGTAGTAGGCCTTGGCTGAACTTCCATTTTAAAAAAAATTGAAAAGAGTGGTCATTTGAGAAAGAAGCGCTAGCTATAAGAAATCCCCTCTTCAGGTATCATCAAGTGCTCCTTTTGATCAACAACAAGCTTAAACCCCAGTGGGCCCTGCATGAGGGTGATGAGAGGGTGCACCTTCTTTGTATGCCATCCAAACTTGTATAAGCTACCCCTTCTCTCTGGAAATGAATAAGAGTTGTGTTTGTTGTGGCAATGCTTCATCAGTTCAAACTATTTTTCTCATCTCATTTCAAGGCCGTGTTTTCCCAGTTCTTATTGTTAGTGAACTTTAAGGCTATGTTCATTCCTAGTAGGTGCTACATGTTTTACCCTTGCTTTTGTGGAGTTCAAGGGGTTTAGTGGATGCTATGCCCTTAGATACACAATTGTACTTTAATTATTTCTAACCTTGGGGGAATTGTAAGATTGAAATTCCTTCGGAAAACAAAGTAGACTAAAGCTTCTTATAGGAAAAATAGATTAACCTTTCTTGTAGGAAATGTCTGGTATAGTGGTAAACACTTTAGATTTTGAAATGTAAATGTCAATGTTCAAAGTCAGAAGGTCTGATGTTGAATCCTTCGCAATTAGAGGATAAAGAGGGTCTATGGGGTGTATATATATATATATATATATATATATATATATATATATATATATATATATATATATATATGTGTGTGTGTGTGTATGTATATATACACCAACCACTTCATCATTGACAATCTGAAGAAAAATCTTTAATCAACAAACCAAAATCAAAAGGAATAAACCAGACATGATCAAATATCTTAGTTAAGGATCTTTTCATTGCACATAATGTACCAACAAAGATTCGTCAAATCCAAAGGATGTAGAATCGATCATGCCCAATATTTCAAGAAAATGGGTCGAAGTGATGCTAGCAAGAAAAAAATTAGGGTGTGCATCCATCGGTTTTTTTAGAAAGCTGAAAATTGTTAAAAGTGCGTAAGCATGCATTGAAAATAACCTTTGGAATTTATTTATAATCAATACCAGTAATAAGTCAAGTCTTCTTACCTATTAAACCTTCATTTTTTTCATAATTGGTGTAAATTGATAGAAACCTACAAATAAGTGTGCCTATGATGAACCTTATTATTATTATTGATATATTTGACTCATGTATAATGATTTAACTATAAAAAATCTTCCTTCTATAGGTATATCATTATAGATCTATTAATAAAAAATATAGAAAAAGATAGAATATTTTCCCTTGTATTCATTGCAAGGATGCATGCATAGAAATCGCTTTAGGATAAGTCGAATGGAAATACCCCAAAATTAGAAGTGACTAGTATTATAAAGACTAGGGAGAGAATTATTCATCTTGTTTCCACGTACCCGTTTGAGTTTTTTGTTGAGAAACATAGCTTTGATATGCGCACAAACCAAAAAACAAGCTATGGAGGCTTAAAGTACAATAAAAAAAACATAATGATGAAATATAGGAATGAACTAAGTATTAAATGCAGACTTACATAAGCACCATGAAACTTGCACTTCAAGGAGAGAGCCTCATAGTAGTGCATGAGTGAATTGAGGAGAGATCAAGTGAAGCCTTCCTTATATGGAGTGGAAAGAAAAATACCACCCATGTGGGATAGTTGGCGATTACACGAGAGTGTTTGAGAGCTTTTGAGGATCCCTTGCATGTTGAGTTATATGTATAAAAATGTGAATGCAAAAGGGTAGAGCATGGATATCTCAACACCCCTCTATGTGGGGAACTAGTGACATGTGATGTCACTTAGTTCGTTAGGTTTTTAGATCTAAGGACATACCATATCTTTAGACATAACTTGGACACATGGCATCCACATGTGGGACAGACATATGGCATCCATGTGGGTTTAGTTCCTTGGACATCTCACATCCATGGTTTTGGGATATATAGCATCCTTAGGCATCTTCAAACATATGGGAGGTGGTGCTTTGTATCCATTTGTCCTTTTTTTTAATCTTTGTTTGTTGCATGTAAAATCCTTTGATAAGATCCTTTAAATATTAAGTTCTCATCTTCTCGCGGTCTTTGTTTGTTGAAAAAGGATTAATTGTGACAATTCGTACATAAAAAGTATCTACGAGAATTTGATACTTCCTCCTTAAGCATATTTCTATGACAAGATATATAGTGATATCGCTTCCCTATAATTGAAAGGAAAAAAATCAAATGGTTCAATAGAGCATGACTACCTCTCTCTCTCTCTCTCTCTCCCTCTCTCTCTCTCTCTCTTCCAAATAGCATGTAGGAGGTTCACTTTCTCTAAATACAAATGTTTGTATACATTATGTGGCACTTTGTATAATGGTGGATCTCTTGTCTCCCTATTTCTCTCGATGCAAATTGGCATGTTCATTTTGTTTCCCTATCTTTTCTTCAATGTGCACAAATTCAAATGGTAGATTCAAATTGGGTTCGAGCTTATTTTCATGGACTTGCCTTTTTTTCTACATATAGGATGAAACACTTAATGAAACTCTAGCAAATCCACCTAAACTTAAGGGAGTTGCATTTGCTACAACCGATATAGTGTATATGATAGATAAACACTCTCCAAAGTTGAAAACTCTTTGGATCTCTTTGAATATGGTCAAAATATATCAGATTTACCTCTCTATTTCTATGATCTTTTGTCTGTTTGAACTCATGTCCTTCTACTACTTGTGGCAACCTCATCAAGTTTGTGAACTAGAAGGTGTTGAGATTGTCATTCCCACCAAGGCAACAAAATTGGAAATCAATGCAATCACTCAACTCTTCATTTAGGGTTCAAGGTTGATCCCACAATGATCATGATTTGAGATGCTTTTTTGATTGTGGAAAAGATGAAGCTCCATCATTCCTCTAACTCTCTATCACACATAGATACATACACACCTTAGAATAACCATAGGTAGAACTATGTGCTTTTTTTTGGTATCCCCAAGTTGAGCTATTGGGTATGAAACTATAACCAACCGTTATCTCTACATGTTCTTCTTAGTTGCATGGATGCTTGGATGTCTTGTTTAGCTTCATTCTCCCGTTCTAAATGTTTTTATGTCCTTCTATTGGTACATACTAACTTCATTTTCTCTCTCTTTGGTACTTCAAAAAAATGCCCCTTTTTATGCAGCTCCAACTCTCTCTCTCTCTCTCTATGAATCTTCAAAAATAACCATGGTATATTCAAGTGCACATTGTCTCTTCTTTTGAAAGAAGAGCAATCTAGAGTTAATAGGAGTGGTTTGATTGAGGGAACACAAGCACTTGCTATCTCACAAAAGGGGAAAAGCAAGTATGGTTTGTTGATATATTTAGGTAGTGATGTGTGTGAACACACTAGGACCGCCGGAGCACTTTTTTCCCTCTTTAGGAGGTTTTTTTCCCCCGACTTGTATATACGCCTATTGCCCTAATGGGCTACTTATCTTTGTACATTCTCTAGTAATACATTCAGTATTGTGTGTTTGTGCTCCAAGCTTCTTCTTCTTCCTTGTGTTGTTCGCGTGCTTCCGCAGATGTCTATCTCTAACAATTGGTATCAGAGCAGGTCGTCGCTTCATCTAGCGTGCCGTCGACACTCGTCCGTTTGCAGTCTCAGATTCGCACGAAATTTGGTGAGCATACTCAAGGTGTTTCAGAGATCAAAATAGCTTTGCTGTCTGGTGCCGAAATCGCGATCTGAGCTCCTTTCGGTCTCCAAATGCACTATCGCAGTGCTTGTGTAGGCTATTTCGTCTTTTTGTGCCAAAGATATATACGAGTTTCTATTCGCTAGTTTAAGCGTCTCTAAGTCTGCTACAAGTCTAGTAGAACTCATCTGGGTAGTTCTGTTCAACTTTTTGAGATACAGTCAATTTTCTGCATCAAGGTATTTTAGTCACCGGCCATGGCTGAAAGCAATGATGTATTCCATATGTTGGCTATTGAGGATAAGTTGGATGGTACCAATTACCCATTATGGGCTTATATGATGTGACATGTATTGGTTGCAAAAGGATTGCGGAACACTGTGCAGGGTGTTGAAAGACGTCCTGTTACACCTCTGACTACAGGTACTGCAAATACAGGTGTTGGAGCTGATGAAGATGGTGTTGAAGATGATATTCTGCAGATTCCTATTTGTGTTGTTGTTTCTGTTGCACCTACTGCACAACAGATTCGCTGGGATGGCAGAGATGCCCAGGCACATGCATTGATAGCTTTGTCTGTCAAACGTGCCATTATTCGTCACATTCGCTCTTGCCGAATAGCTAAGGATGCTTGGGATACACTTACCACATTGTACCAAGCTAGGAATAAGGCTCGTGTTGCTTACCTCCGAAAACAGTTGGAGAGTGAGCACATGAATGAAGGTGATTCTATGGACAGTTTCCTAACGAAGATCAAAGACTTGAAGGAACAGTTGATTTTTGCTGATGAGGTTATACCAGATAGCTCACTTGTGCAGACCGTTCTGAATGGTCTTCCTGATTCATATCAGAGTTTTGCTTCTACTCTTCGATTGATGATGAAAGGCAATCCAAGTGCCTTATCTATTGAGGAGTTAGTCTCTGCTATGTTGCAGGAAGGTCAGTCCAGGAAAAACAAGTCCATTATGCGAGTTGTAGATCAAGCTTTCCTGGCTAGTCAGAAGGGCAAAGGAAAATGGAGCTCTTCAACTAGTAAGCAAAAATCTGCTAATTCTGCATATTCGAAGAAGAAAGATAAAGATGAGAAGAAATAGAAAAAGCAAAAACTGTTTTGTAAGTACTGTAAAGGGAATGATCATATCATAAAGAACTATCCAAAACTTGCTGCTAAAGAGGCAAAGAAGAAAGAGGTTGGAATGGTTGTTGCAGAGGCCTCTACACCAAAAACAGAGTCTGCAAATCTTGTGCAGGAAGAATAATGAGTGTTTACTACTGTCTGCAATTTTGACCCATCTTCTCATGAGCAGTGCATGTCTGCAGTAGACTCAGATGTTTGGTATTTTGATAGTGGGGCAACCAAACATATTACTTTGCAGTGCAGTTTCTTCTCTTCACTCGAGCCTGCCCCTACAGGGAATACTGTTACATGCGCGAACAACTCCTCTTATCCTGTTATGGGAGTTGGTAAGATCATTTTGACTACTGCTGATGGTAGTTCTTTCACTTTGTCAGATGCTTTATTTGTGCTAGGGATCAAAAAGAACCTGTTATCAATTTCTGCATTAGCCAAGATTGGCTTGGTTGTGAAATTTGTTGATGACAAGTGTACAGTTCATGATTTGTCAAATGGCGATGTGATTATTGCTTCAAGCATTTTATGCATGGGCTATATAAGCTCATAGACTATGAAAGATCTGTAAATGATTTGGCATGTGCAGTAAATGATTCTCAGGCTATGTCAGATGCAAAGCTTTGGCATGCACGCTTTGGTCATCTGAATTTTGCTAGTTTGCTACACCTACAAAAATCTAAAATGGTGTCCTCGTTGCCCAAACTTGAGGCACCTGGAAAACACGTTTGTGAAGGTTGTATTTTGGGAAAAATGCAGCGTTCATCCTTTCCAAAAGATGGTTCAGTTTGGGCTACTCAGAAATTGCAGCTTGTACATAGTGATGTCTGTGGTCCTATACAAACACCTTCTTTTGGAAATTATCTTTACTTTGTGACTTTCATTGATGATTTTTCTAGGCATGCATGGGTATATCCATTGAAGGAAAAGTCCGAAGTGTTCATGTGCTTCAAATAGCTTTTGGTTTTGGCTGAAAATCTGTCAACATGTAAAATGGGCACCCTCCGTTCTGATCGAGGGGGGGAATATATGTCCTCTTATTTTAATGCATTTCTGGTTGAACGTGGGATAAAACACTAGTGTATAGTGCCGTATACACCTCAATAGAATGGAGTTGCTAAACGGAAGAACAGGTCTCTCATGGAGATGGCGAGGTGTATGGTCAAGAGTCAAACTTTACCTCATAGTTTCTAGCTTGAGGCTGTCCTATGTGCAGCATATGTACTGAACAGGTGTCCCACTAAAGCACTGCAGTCTATCACTCCATATGAGGCTTGGCATGATCGCAAGCCATTTGTTGCTCATCTGCGTGTTTTTGGTTGTTTGGCATATGCATTGGTGCCTGAACAACATCACAGAAAATTGGATGATAAAGCAGACTAAATGCATTCTAGTTAGCCGTGATGTTGTTTTTGTGGAAGATGCTATTCAACCATTGCTTTCATGTACTAAGGAGACATCTATTATCTCCAAAGACATGTATGATACTTTGATGCCTCTTTTTACAGGTGGAGAGTCTAGTGTTGGTCCTAATGAAGCATCTTCTCTGCCTTTGCAGGTTTCATGTGATGATGTAGGTCATTCCATTTCTGATGCAGATTTATAGGATGCACTTATTGATGAGAGAGCTGATATTGAGCATGCAAAAACTATGCCAAAATGGCTGGTGTAGACCTTGCATGATAGCAAATTAGATGCACCTTTGTCATATCCTACTCGATCAGGCTTTCATAGTGCCTCTTTTGCATCAGATTGCTATATTATGGCCACATCTAGTCTCTGTGATGAGAATGAGCCTGTTTCATTTGATGAAGCACAAAATTCAGAAAATTGTATGGTTGCTATGCAATCTGAATATGATGCAATAATGAAGAATGGTACTTGGTCACTTGCAGCCCATCATGGTTGGAATGTACATCAGTTGGACATTAAAACAACATTTCTGAATGGCGACTTGCATGAAGAAGTGTATGTTTTTCAGCCTCGTGGCTTTGTGTAGAAAGGACATGAAAACCAGGTGTGCAGGTCAAAGAAGGCATTATATGGTTTAAAGCAAGCAGCATGTGCTTGGTATGAGAAGATACATGCCTATCTGATTGCACATGGTTTTGAGAATAGTGCAACTGAAAGCACCTTATATGTTAAGCCCATGCTAATGGTGTGCTTCTGATCATTGTTGTCTATGTTGACGACATGCTTCTCACTGGTCCTATTGAGAAGCATATTGCTTATTTTAAGGCTGATTTGCATGCCTCATTTGAGATGTCTAATTTGGGGCATTTGCATCACTATTTCGGCATTCATTTTATTCGAGTTGATGGTGGAATGGCTTTGTGTCAGATGAAATATATTGACACCTTATTGCAGCATTTTGGCCTTGAAGACTGTAAGCCTATTGCCACTCCTATGGAGACAGGTTTACGATTGAGTCTTCATGATGTTGGAGATGCATTTGATGTTGTTCTCTATCAGCAGGCTGTTTGATGCTTGATTTACTTATGCATTACTTGGCCAGATATTCAGTTTGTTGTCTCACAGATGAGCAGATTTATGCATTGCCTAGGAGTCAAGCATTGGCAGACGGTTAAGTGCATCTTTCACTACTTGAGTGGTACTCGACTACTTGGGTTGTTTTATCCCAAAGGGGGATCACTACCACTAGATTTGCATGCTTTTTCTGACTCTGATTGGGCAGGTTGCTATGACACTAGTGTGTCCACTAGTCGCTTTTGCTTCATGCTTGGTAGCTCATGTATATCTTGGTTGAGCAAGAAGCAGCCTAATGTGGCCACTTCCAGTTATGAGGCTGAGTATAGGGCATCTTTCACAGCTATTGTTGAGTGTGTGTGGCTCAGACGCCTTATGGCTGATTTGGGTGTTGGTCAGTCTTCTGCCACCACCATCTTCACTGACAGTCAGAGTGCATTGGCAGTTGCGAGGAACCGTGTGTTCCATGCTCGCACTAAGCACATTGAGGTGCATTATCATTATGTCAGGGAGAGGTTCTTTGCTGGGGAGATCAGCCTAGCATATGTGCCCACGCAGGAGAACATTGCAGTTCTTTTCACGAAGGCTCTACCTAGGGAGAAGCTTGAAGCTTTCCACAAAGCTTTGGGCTTACTTCCTTTTGTGGAGTGATTTCCACATAGCTTGGCACTTCCTTATACATGAGTGCTAGCTCCTTGTTCACCGCATCACTCCGAGGGGGTATTTGTTGATATATTTAGGTAGTGATGTGTGTGAACACACTAGGACTATCGGGGCACTTTTTTCCCTCTTTAGGAGGTTTTTTTCCCCCGGCTTGTACATACGCCTACTGCCCTAATGGGCTACTTATCTTTGTACATTCTCTAGTAATACAGTCAGTATTGTGTGTTTGTGCTCCAAGATTCTTTTTCTTCCTTGTGCTGTTCGCGTGCTTCCACAGACATCTATCTCCAACATGGTTCAGCTTTGAGTTCATCAAAACCAAAGCCTCAACCTTCCTCTTCCACTCATTCCTCTAATGATGGTGATTTTCAAAAGAAGAAGAGATGCAAATATTTCCGGAAGGCTGATCATACGATTGATGAGTGTAGAAAGCTTGCTAAATGCAATGAAAAGAGGAAGGAATTTGGCATGTCTATTGCTGAAAATTCAGTAAATGTAAAGAATGATGAAGCTAACATGGCTCAAGATTTTTGGGCATGTGTTGTTACATGTCATTATGATGCTTCTTTGCATTCTAAATGTATGGTTGTGAGTGAGGCTGATTCGGATTGGTTCTTTGGTAGTGGTGCTTCAAAGCACATAACATCATGGAAAATATTTTTTGCCTCTTTGAAAGATGCACCCAAAGGAGGACATGTGGTGTGTGCAAACAGTGCCTCTTATCCTATCATTGGAGTAGGAGAAATTGAGCTTACGGCTACAAACGGAGGTGCGATTCTCTTGAAAAATGCATTGTATGTGCCTAGCATCAAGAAGAACTTAATTTCAGTTCCGTTGATTGCCAAAGCTGGACTTCATGTACACTTTGTTGATGATAAGTGTATGGTTCATGATTTCAGCAATGGTGATGTTATCGTGATGTCCCGTACATTATGTAATGGTTTGTATCGCATGGATACATACAAGAGGGTTGGCTCAAATGCCTTGGTTGCTCATACTTCTTCCATGGCTGAAATGGAGCTTTGGCATGCTCGTTTTGGTCACTTGAACTTCAATAGTTTGCTTTACTTGCAAAAGAAGGACATGGTTATTGGTTTGCCTACACTTGAGTCCATTGAAAAACATGCATGTGAAGGTTGCATTCTTGGAAAAATGCATCATGCTTCTTTTCCAAAAGATAGTCATACACACACTACAAGAAAATTGCAACTTGTTCATAGTGATGTATGTGGTCCCGTCAAGACTCCATCTTTTGGAAAGCATGTATATTTTGTTACCTTCATTGATGATGCTACTCGTCATACATGGGTGTATCCTATGAAAGCAAAGAATGAGGTATTTTCTTGCTTCAAAGCATTTTTAGCTATGGCCGATTTTTTTTTCACAAAAGCTTTTGACTCTATACACAGATTGTGGTGGTGAATACATGTCACATGAGTTTAATGCTTTTCTGAAAGAGGTATTTCCCACCAATGTACAGTGCCATATACACCTCAGCAAAATGGTGTTAGTGAGCATAAAAATAGAACTCTACTTGAAATGGCACGATGTATGATTAAAGGAAAGCATCTTCTTGATAAGTTTTGGATGGACGTGATCATGTGTGCAAACTATGTGTTGAATCACTGCCCTACAAAAGCATTAAGAGTCATCACTCCTTATGAGGCTTGGAATGGTCATAAACCTATGGTTAGTCATATGCATGTGTTTGGTTGTTTGGCATATGCTCTTGTGCCATCACAACGTCATAAACTTGATGACAAGGTAAAGAAATGTATATTTGTTGGTTATAGTGCTGAAAGTAAGGGATATCATTTGTACCATCCATTGACGAACACAATTATTGTGAGTCGAGATGTGGTATTTGCTCGAAATTCAGTTTTCCCTCTACTTGAATGCAAAAAACAGCCAACAGTTAGCTCACAAGATGTGTTTGATACACTAATGGCTTTGTTCCAAAATGGTGCACTTGACTATGGCCATGTAAGCCAGCCAACTGAGGCTCAAAGGGTCGAAAAATTCCATCCAAATAGGGCTGAAAATGTAGAGAATTTCCAGCCAAAATGGCTGAAAAAATTCAGCCAAAAAATGTTCAAACTGCTGGAAATTTCCAGTCACATATGGCAGAAAATTTGCATCAAAATGTGGCTAAAAATTAGCATGAAATTCAGCCCACGCATGATGTACATATTGAAGATGTTTTACATAATGAATGCATGTCTATCAAGAGTGCACAAACTATACCAAAGTGGCTGAAATAAACTTTGCAAGACAACAAATTGAGTGCACCTTTACTTGGTAGAACAAGATCAAGCTCTCACCAGGCATCAAGTAATTTTGTGGATTTTTTTCTTATTGCTACAACATGTAATGAAGATCCACTTTCTTTTGAAGATGCATGTGACGATCCACAATGGATGAAAGCTATGCAATCAGAAATGGATTCCATACATAGGAATGGTACTTGGGAGTTATGTGAATTGCCAAAAGGAAAGAATGTCATTGGTACAAAGTGGGTTTATAAGATTAAGAGAAAATGTGATGGTAGCATTGATTGCTATAAAGCTAGATTGGTTGCCAAAGGATATGCGCAACAATATGGCATTGGTTATGAGGAAACATTTTCACCTACTTCACACATGACTACCATTCGTACCGTGGTTGCATTGGCTACCCATCGAGGTTGGAAAGTGCATCAGTTGGACATAAAAACAGCCTTTTTGAATGGTGATTTGCAAGAAGTGGTTTATGTCAAGCAACCTCCTAGATTTGCTATGAAAGGGAAAGAGCATATGGTTTGTTGCTTGCATAAAGCCTTGTATGGTCTCAAGCAAGCTCCACGTGCATGGTATGCTTGATTGCTCTTTACTAGTTGAGACAGGTTTCAGGTTCTTAGTTGAGGATTCCAATGATGCATTTGACACCTCTTTATCAACAAGCTATGGGATGTCTTATATATGCATGCAACACAAGGCCAGATATACAGTATGCAGTTTCCCAGTTGAGTCGATTCATGCATAGCCCTGACACTAAGCATTGGCAAGCGGTGAAACGTGTGTTTAGATATCTTCGAGGCACTTTGAGCTTAGGTCTCTTTTATGGTAGAGATATTCAGCCATGCTTGCATGCTTTTACAGATTGTGATTGTTATGATACTCGCGTGTCCACTAGTGGTAATTGCTTTTTCCTTGGAGACTCATGCTTGCTGGTTGTTATGATACTCACGTGTCCACTAGTGGTAATTGCTTTTTCCTTGGAGACTCATGCATATATTGGTTGAGTAAGAAGTAACCTACAGTGGTGACATCGATTTGTGAAGGTGAGTACAGGGTAGTTTTCATAGCTACAGTGGAGTGTATATGGCTGAGACGCCTATTGATGGATCTTTGCACGAAAACCAGTGTTTCATGCACAGACCAAACATATTGAGGTGCATTATCACTGTGTGAGAGATCACCTTCATGCAGGTGATATTGATTTGGTATATGCGCCTACACAAGATAATGTGGAAGACATATTCACCAAAGCTCTTCCACGGGAAAAGTTTGAAGCTTTTTGCAAAGCTTTAGGCTTATTACCTTTTGGGGGCTGATCTATCACTCCCTATATGTGTTCACATCATTCGCTCCAAGGGGGTTTGTTACACTTATGTGTTCCTCGAGTAGCTTTGATGTGAACCTTTTCCCTATACATGGGCACTTTTTACTCTCGTGTTGGCTAGGGGTTTTTTCCCCATGTTACCACATACTTGATACCATCATATGTGGTGGTACTTTGTACTTAGGGATATAATTCAGCTCTTGCTTCAGTTCAGTTCATCATCAATAGAGAGAGCTATTCCCGCCATCGTCTTCTCCGTGTGTCTTGTTGCATTTGTGCTCCTTGTGTGTGCTTCTCGTGTGTCTCTCGCACTTCTACACACACCCAACAGTTAAGAGGATATGAAGAGTGGAATCACGGAGCATAGAAGGTCATGTATTGGCTTTTTGTTAACATACAAGATAGCATGACTATGCACATACAGGATGCCAAAACTCTGAAAGAGGCTTGTAATAATTTGGTCACATTGTATGAGACCAATACAAAGGCGTGTAAATTGCAACTCAAAAATGGGTTGCATACACTAGAGAAAAAGAGCATGTTAGTTAGTGAATACACCTTAAAAGGCACAAGCATATGTGAGTCGTTTGCATCTATTCTCATCAATGTAGATGATGATGATGATAAGGTAGAAGTGTGACTTTGTGGCCTAGGAGATGCATATAAGTAGTTCAGAACTTCTATTCAAACTACAAAGAATATTCCAACTTTTGATGATCTTGTGTCCATGTTGATAACTAAAGAAAAGAATCTTGGTGACGACTTGAAATCCCAAGGAAAATTTGGTTATAAGTAGGTACTATACTTTGGGAGAGGAACATGCCAAGGTAGAGGCTTGAAAAGTGGAAGATGAAACAATAACAAACACCAACATTAACAACACATTAATGCAAGAGATAGAGGATAGTTTTGAGGTAGGGGGAGCCAAACAGGTCGCAAAAATTTCCAAAGAAATGATTCAAGTAATGATAGTAAGGGATGTTGGAGTTGTGGTAAACTTGATCACTTTGAACGTGATCATAGGTTGAAACTATGCATCTACAAATGAAAATGATTCAAAGAAACTGTTCATGATCCAACATCACATTCTGAATACAATGTTTGTTGATGTTTCAAAATTGAATGGGTAATGTCTAGTATGTTGATTTAGGTGCTTCAAATCACATGATCAGCCATGCAAAATTATTTAGTAGTATGCAAAAATTTCTTGTTCCTAGATTTTTTGAAACAAGCAATGATACATCACATCACATCGAGCATACAACAAACATAGCACTATCCATGGAGGATGGGAAGGCAAATTATCTTGCTTATGTATTGCCTGTTCCCAATATAGCAAAGAACCTTGTTTTCTTTTGGATGAATGGTTGATGGTTTATATGTAGAAGAGTAAAAAAAGAACAGAATGTTGATATCCAAAAGGAACAAAGTGGGTAGAACGTTCACCTTGAATGTGAAAATTCTTGAAATGAATGCAGCCATTTTCGCAAAAGGTGTAGATCTTATCAATGACATAGAGATTTGACAGAAGTGAATTGGACATGCAAATTTGTAGAGCCTAAAGTTGATGCAGTCAAAGAAGTTTCCAATGAACTACCCAATTCCAAGGTTGCAGAGATGTAGAAGGTATGTGGAGCATGTCAATTTTGAAAACAATCAAGGGCATCATTTCCGTATGACAAGCATGCTAGTGAGAATGTGCTAGAAACAATACATACAAATGTTTGGGTTCCTACAAAGACCAAATCTATGGGAGGTTGGAGATTTAATGTCACTTTCATTGATGACCATACACAAAAAGTATGGGTATAGTTCATGAAGGACAAGAGTGAGGTGTTTACTCACTTTCAAAAAGCCACGATGGAAAAGTGGACCTAAAAGTATATTCATACATTAAGATCTGATGGAGGATGTGAATAAACATTGAATGAATTAAGTAGAATTCTAAAAATTCATGGAATACAAAGGTGATTTTCTTACAAGTACACACCACAACAAAATGGTATTTTTGGATGCAAAAAAAGACATATTATAGAAACAATAAGGGCTTTATAGCTAAGAAAAATAGGCCTCATTATCATTGGGTGGAATATGTGCACAATGTTGTATACATCATGAATAGAACTCTGACTACTGGTGTGCATCAAACTATAGCTCAAGCGAAATTTAGAGGTAAAAAGCCAAACTTATCACATATTGCATATGTACATGTTCTAGGTGAGTTGAGGATGAAACTTGATCCAAAAGTGGAAAAATTTATCTTCCTTGGGTACTCCCTTGAACAAAATGGATATTAATGTTATAACCTACTCACACAATAGGTGAAGGTAAGTAGAGATGTGATGTTTGATGAAATGTCAAGCTTCTATGTTGATGCAAAAGAAGGACTTAATCTTGACTCAAATGACAAAGGAAATGTTGAAAACCCAAGTGTAGATTTGAGTGGATTTGATATATCACCCAGCAATAGTTTCAACTCAAACCCATGAAGTAGAAGATTGCATGGGAATTTCAATCGAACAAATTCATCAACTACATCCCAGAAAGGTAAAGAAAAGATTTTTGCTAGTAATAAAACCTCATCTATAGGTTTTGAAGACATCAAGAGAATCAAGCAGTTCATAGTAGAGCTTTTATGAGGAACTTGGATTGCCCTCTACGAGGACTCTAGGAGTAAGAAAGGCATATCCATACGAGAAAACAAGAAGGAGAGACCCAAGACTAAGAAGATATGGAAGGATGCCAAATTCAATGCAATGATTAACATATGATAGCTACATGGCTTATCATTCTACCTACATGGACAAGGTAGTACAAGATGTTGAGTCTTCTTATTTTGAAGATGTTGTTGGAAATGCAAATAGGAAGAAAGATATGGATGAGGAGATATCTACAATTTATGTAAATAAAACATGGAAGTTGGTTCCATTGCGACACGGAAAAAACCCATAGGTTGTAGGTGGGTTTACAAGGTAAAGAATAATGCTAATGATAGCATAAGCAAGCATAAACCACGATTGGTAGCAAAATGATATGCACAAACATATGGTGTTGATCATGAGGAAACTTTCAGCTCTTTAGCTAAAACAACTACTATTAGAGAACTCGTATTGGCTACAACAAAAGGATGGATTTCGCATCAGATGGATGTGAAGAATGATTTCTTACATGGTGAGTTGTAGGAAGAAGTATACATGGACCAGCCACCAGTATATGAGGATTCAAAGCATTTGGAATATGTTTAGAGGTTGACAAAGGTTTTGTATGCACTTAAACAAGATCCTCGTGCTTGACATAGAAGGATTGCAGATTATTTAACCTCCATTGGATTTTCTATGTGTGATGCAGGTCACTCATTATATGCAAGGAAGGGTGATGATGGCATCACAATTATGGCTATTTATGTTGATCACTTGAATATAGTGAGGTAAAACAAATCCTTATGCAAGAATTTGACATGAAAGATCTTGGTGTGCCACAATATTTTTTGGCCATTGAGTTTATACATATAGAAACAAGTATATGGTTGACCCAAAGCCAATATGCCTTGAGTATGCTACAAAATGGTACGGATGATTGTAATCCAATTTCTATGCCATTATATCAGAATTTGAAGCTGTATACTACATCAGGTGAAACATTGGAAAATGCCACTATGTACAAGAAAATTGTGGGAAGTTTGATACATCTCACAATTACAAGACATGATTGATACTTTGGATTATGCATTGTTTTATGAAGCTGGTGCAAAATTGTAGGTTCACAGATACACTAATGCATATTCGATTGGTAGAGTTCGAGATAGAATATCTACTAGTGGCTTTCTATTCTCACTTAGAAGTGTTGTTGTTACATGAAGTAGTAAGAAAACCATTGTTGCTTTGTCAAGTACAGAGGATGACTACATACCTGCTACAATGGGAGCATGTGAAGCCTCATGGCTAGAGATTCTACTTGCACATTTAGGTGTGGAAGTGTAGAAGCGTATCATCATTTATTGTGATAATCTTAGTAGCATGAAATCCTATTTTTCATGCTAGAACGAGCATATCAAGGTACATTATCACTTCATCAAGGAAAAAGGTATGAGCAGGTGATATTGATCATGTTTATGTGAGGAAAGATGAGTAGGTTGATGAAGTGAAGACTACTTTAACAGATCCTATAGAATACAAAAACCAAAGAATATATATACCACCCAACCATGTATTTTCCTCCAAAACCTTCTCTCTCTTTGTCTATCTCTCTCTGTGTCTCTCTCCATATGAAGTAATCTCCATATGGACTCATCACATGGGTGCCACATGGCACTCATGTGAGAGTCCATGTATGCAAATCTCTAAGGGAGGATTCCCACTCTCCATTTCCAATGCTCCATATAATATTTCCTTCGTTCCTTGTTAATTCCATTTTTGGCCTTAAAAATGGTGTTGGAAGGTCTCCATGAAAGAGAGAGAAAAGAAACCCTATGTGTTCGATGTACATGGTCATATCTTGATAGTGTTTCCCCATATCCTTCCCCTTAAGAAGAATCTTGGGAAGGCAACATAAAACTAGGAAATTGTCTTTGAAGTGTGCTAATCCACTCCCATGTAGCACTATCTTCTGAAGTATCTATCCACTTTACTAGGCACTCTTTATATAGGTGACTTCTCATCTGTTTCTCTTGAGTGTATAATATGCCCTCAAGCTCATGTGGAATAGATTGACTAGAAATAGGTTCTACTACCTCATTATCTAGAATGAGGTTGTCAGATTCATCCAATCTCTTCTTAAGCTGGTTGACATGAAAAACTGGATGGATCTCAACACTATTTAAAGTTGGATCTCATAATCCATCTTTCCTATTCTCTTTAGTATTGAGAATGGTCCACAATATTTTTGGACAAGCTTCCATCTTCATGGTCTCAAACCTAGCGGGAACTCTAAGATAGACTTGCTCTCCTACATCAAAGTTGATTTCTCTCCTTTGAGTGTCAGCATATGTGGTAGCCTTCTCCTCAGCTCTCCTTATGCTATCCTTAGCAAGCCTAAGATTATTATTCATCTCTTCCAAGAAGTCCTTTGCAGCTTGATTTTCTCATGTTGCAATCATATTGCATAAGGAGCTCTTGACTAAAAG
Organism: Ceratopteris richardii; assembly: GCA_020310875.1. Taxonomy (NCBI): domain Eukaryota; kingdom Viridiplantae; phylum Streptophyta; class Polypodiopsida; order Polypodiales; family Pteridaceae; genus Ceratopteris; species Ceratopteris richardii. Next base: position 33,352,789 of record CM035413.1, on the reverse strand, counting down.
TTGTACATAATCATAAATAGATTATAGCTAGTGTAAGAGTGCTTGGGACTATAATATGAAAACTCTATAATAGGTAAGTACTCTTCCTAGTTTTCCCTTCATTTACATATTCTCAAAGCATGTCTTCTAGGAATTGGTCAACAATCTCTATTTTCCCATCCTTTTGTGGATGTTGGACTGTGCTCATGCTAAGTTTAGTATCCAATCTCTTGAAGACTACTCTCCAAATGTGGCTAGTAAACTTCCTACCCCAATCTAAAACAATGTCTAATGAAAGACCATATAACTGGTATAGATTCTCAACAAATAAACTAGCCAACTCAAGTATCTTCACTATACTACATGTTTGAATAAACCTAGCTATTTTGGTTAACCTATCCACAATTACCTATATTGAGTCATGCCGTCTTTGTGTATTAGGTAATCCTACTATAAAATACATGGAGATACTCTCCTATTTCCCATTAGGAATATCCAATGGGTAGAGTAGTCCTCTATCCTCGGTCTCTCAGCTTAATAGACATGGCATTTACTGTAATTAAGCACATACTCTAGGATGTCCTTACGAATTCTAGGCCGGTAGAATCGGCTCTTAAAAAGATCACAAGTCTTGTTAAGTTTTGTGTGTCTTGCACTAGGTGTATCATAAAACTCATGCAATATATGTTGTCTCATCTCCATCATGGATACTACAATTCTTCCACTTGAACCCATCAATCCTCCATCCTCACTAGAAACCCATGTGTCAAGATCCCCTATCTCTATAGATTCCCAAATCTCGGTATGTGCAAGATCAACCCTACATTTATCTTTGATGCACTCAAGTAGCTCACTAGTGATCTAATTAAAACTCAATCCATTGAGCATAGGCATGTGGCTAAGCAAGTCAAACACCACATCAAAATTTCCCTTCCTATAGATAAGCTCATAATCAAACTCTTTAAAGATCTCTTCCCAATGGGCCTTATGACCTTTAAGGTATGTTTGATTAGAGAGCCACTTAATGCTCTCTTGATAAAAAAACTATCATAACTTTGGCACCATATAAATAATGATGCCACTTCTTCAAAGCATGGATAATTGCATGCAAGTCTTTCTCGTAAATGGAATAATTATTTTGAGCCACTCTTGGCTTTTTTATCTGAAAAGGTACCAGTCGACCATCCTGAACTAAAACCGCTCTTATAGTAGAATCACTCGCATCAATCTCAACTGCAAATGTTTTATTAGGATCTGTTATATGTAAAAGTGGAGTTGTAGCAACCACTATCTTCAATTTCTCCATACTTTACTTCTATTCATATCCCCAATGAAAGTTTTTGACTTTCCCTTTAAGGTGTTCGATCATTGGGACAACAATTTTGGCATAATTCTTGATGAATCTACGATAGAAAGATGATACACTTAGGAAGACATGAAGCTATTCTAGGTTCCTAGGATGTGACCATTCCATGTTAGCCCGTACTTTATCATGATCCATTTGGATTCTGCCTTGGGAGACTATATGCCCATGGTATTTAACTTATTTTTTTTAATTCAAACTTTGATTCCTTACCAAAGACTGAATTCTTCTATAGAAATTGGAATACTTTCATCAAGTGTTCCAAATGTTTATGTTTTGATATACTATAAATCAGAATATCATCCAGAAATTCTACCATAAATTGCCCAAGATATGGTCATAGAACACTATTCATAAGCTTTATGAAAGTGGCAGAAGCATTGTTGAGACCAAAAGGCATCATCAAGAACTCATATTATCCATATCTAGTCCTAAAAGCAATTTTAGGGACATCCTCTACCCTTATTCTAAGTTGATGATATTATGAACTAAGTTCAAGCGTGGTGAAAAAAATAGTTGGAGAGTGAGCATATGAATGAATGAGATTCCATGGAAAGTTTTTTGATAAAGATCAAAGATTTGAAGAAGAACTTGATTTCTATTGATGAAGCCTTGCCTGACAGTTCACTTGTGCAGATTGTTCTAAATGGTCTTCCAGATTCATATCAGAGTTTTGCTTCTAATATTTTATTGATGATGAAAGGCAATCCAAATGACTTAACATTTGAGGAGTTAGTCTCTATTTTGTTGTAGGAAGACCAGTCTAGGTAGAATAGGTCCATTATGCGTGTTGTAGATTAAGGTTTCCTAGCTAGTCAAAAGGGCAAAGGTAAATGGAGCTCATCTACTAGTAAACAAAAATATGCTAATTCTGCAAAATCAGAGAAAGATGACAGAGACGAGATGAAAATAGAAAAGCAGAAAGTCTTTTGTAAATATTGTAAAGGAAGTGATCTGTTTTAAAGAGTTTTCCAAAACTTTCTACAAAAGAGGCAAAGCAAAAAGAGGTTGGAATGGTTGTTGCAGAGGCCTCTACACCCAAATAGAGTCTGCTAATCTTGTGCATAATGAAGAATGGGCATTTACTATTGTTTGTGGTTATGACCTATCTTTTCATGAATAGTGTACGCCTGTAGTGGATTCAGATGTTTGGTACTTTGATAGAGGGGCAACCAAACATATTAGCTTGCAATGTAGTTTCTTCACTTCACTTGAGCCTAGCCCTACAGAGAATACTATCACATGTGCCAACAACTCCTCTTATCCTATCATGGGAGCTGGTAAGATCATTCTAACTACTGCTAATGGTAGTTCTTTTACATTGTCAAATGCTTTATTTGTGCTAGGGATCAAGAAAAATCTATTATCAATTTTAGCATTATCCAAGATTAGCTTGGTTGTGAAATTTGTTGATGATAGATGTATAGTTAGTTCATGATCTATCAAATGGCGGCATCATTATTGCCTTTGGCATTTTATGACCTGATTGTATAAGCTCATAGACTATGAACAATCTATGAATGATTCACCATGTGTAGTATATGATTCTCAGGCTATGTCAGATGCAAAGCTTTGACATGCATGCTTTGGTCATCAGAATTTTGCTAGTTTGTTATGCCTGCAAAAATTTGAAATGGTATCCTCTTTGCCCAAAATTGAGGCAACTAGTAAACATCTCTGTGAAGGTTGTATTTTGGGCAAAATGTAGTGTTCCTCTTTCTCAACAGATGGTTCAATTTGAGCTACTGAGAAATTGTAGCTTGTTTATAGTGACTTTGTGGTCCTATGTAGAGACCTTCTTTTGGGAAATACCTTTTCTTCATGACTTTCATTGATGATTTTTCCAGGCATGCATGGTGTATCCATTGAAAGCAAAGTCCAAAGTATTTATGTGCTTCAAACAATTTTTGGTTTTGGCTGAAAATCTATTAGCATGTAAAATGGGCATTCTCTATTTTGATCAAGGGGGGGAATATATGTCTTCTGACTAATATACATTTCTGACTGAACATAGGATAAAATGTGAGTTACAATGCCGTATATACCTCAACATAGTGGAGTTTTTGAAACGAAGTATAGGTCACTCATGAAGATGGTGAGGTGTATGGTCAAGAGTCAAGCTTTACCACATAGTTTCTGGCTTGAGGCTGTTTATGTGTGCAGCATATGTACTTAACAGGCATCCCACTAAAGCATTGTAGTCTATCACTCCATATGAGGCATGGCATAGTCGTAAGCCATCTATTTCTCATCAGCATGTTTTTGGTTGTCTCGCATATGCATTAGTGCTTGAACAATAATGCAGGAAATTGGATGATAAAGCACTTGTTGGTGCATTTTATCCAAGCCTAATGCTTGATCATTTATCATCTTGTTATGTACAGTCTCAATGTGAGAAGCCACAAGAACCATCTCTTGTAAAAAGTGATTACTTGAAAAGTAATTACACCAAAAGTAAAAACCAAGGAGAATCTCGTGACCTTGTTAGGTACCAATCATGCATCTAAAAGTAGGAAAAGTCACTTAATTGAGATTCACCTAAGATGCAGGAACTTTTAGGTGGAATCCCCCCCAAAGTTTGAATTCAAATTTCTCAATATATACACTTGAAGAGAGTCACATATTAAAGGAGCTCTTTGTGCTACATTTATAGGAGATTTTGATCAAGTATTATGCTATTTTTGAAGCACACATTGTGCTCCTCCTTCCCATGCTTCATGCCCAATCAACTCATGTACCATATGTGCAATACAAATTGATTTTTCAAATCATCTTTGGGGTTCACTTCAACTGTTGTCTGAGGTTCATATCTCATTTTCAGTCAACTTTGATCATCGATTTCTTTATGTCTACTTATTCTTTTGATGTGATTTAAATTGTTATAGGTAGAATGATAATTCTATTCTCCTGATCTCAATTTTCATCATATTTGGTTTACTATTCTGTGAGCTACATCAATTTGAAGTGACCTATGTATGCAGACACAGTATTCCTAAAAAGTCCGGATGATACCCAATGTTCCTAAATTGATTTCTCTCAGTATAGTCTATTAAAATTCATCAAATTTGTTGCTTTAGCTTCATCATATATCTAATTGAAAATGTGAAAAGTATCCTTGACTAATTCTCAATAGGTTCTGAGCTTTTAGTGAAATTCTAGAGTACTTTCCATCCCAAAATAACAAGTTTTTTATCATGTATTTTGTGTCAAGTCATCTGTCTTGATGAATCAATTTAAGATTTATCTTCCAAGGTACTAAGGAGGTATTAATGCATTGTTAGCAAGCTCAAGGTGTCTACTTAGCTTCTTTGAAGTTACTTTGGTAAGTGTAGAGTAGCATTTTGAAGCACCAAACTCATCCTTGGAGTGTATCCACCATCTCTACTCACAATGGTATCAGAGCATAATTGAATCAACATGGGAGACGGATTTCCCTCTACCATTGAAAAATTGGATAGGAACAACTACCCAACCTAGCCTCTGAGGATGGAGGCCTACCTTCAAGGAAGGAATCTCTTTGGATACATATTTGAAGATGAAGTAATGCCAACAATTAGAATCAAAGGACAACCATCACTTGAAGAGCAAGAGAGACTTACAACTTGGTGTTCAAAGGATGCATTAGCTAGGTCCTATATTCTAAACTCAATTTGTGCTTTTCTCTTACCTCATGTGAAAGGATGCAAGACCTCAAGGGAAACCTGGAATGCACTTGCTGCCTTCTTCTCTTCAAATACTAGAGCAAGGAAGAATTAGCTATGGATGGAGTTTACTACATTGAAGAAAAGCCCCAAACAAAGTGTGATTGATTATGTCACCAAGATGAAGGAGATCTCTGATCAATTAGGAAGCATTGGAGAGGTGATTGAAGATGAGCAAATCATAAGACAAATCATCAATGACATTAAAGCTGATGACAAGTGGCAATCCTTCACAACTACCATGGATCTATACATGGACATGCAAGTGCCTGACCTCAATACTCTAATGGGCCAACTCTTTACACATGAAGCAAAGCTAAACAAAAATGGTGAATCCTCAAAAGGTAATCAATCTTCTGCCTTATACTTTTATAAAGCTAAAGCTAAGGATAAATCAAAGCCCAAGAAGAATGAAGATGAAGGTAGTTCTTTCCAAGCCAACTTCACAGGTAGAGGAAAAGCTAGAGGAAGAGGTAGAGGGGGAAAGCAAGGCAAGGGGAGACCTCAAACATCTCAGCCTTGCAACATACATGGTTATTCTAATCACACTACTGAAGAGTGTTACAGAAACCCAAGAAATTTAGAGGAAGAGGATTCAATAGAGGTGGCTATGGATCATATAGAGGCAGATACAATGGAGGATACAACAGCAACTATCACAACAACAATAAAAACTATCAAAGTGGATATAGAGGAAGGAAGGATTATAACAATTAAACTGAGGATCAAAGTCAAGATGACTCACTTCTTCTCATGAACCTATCATTGAAGCAGGGTAAGGATGATGATCAAGTCTTTTTATTGACTCAAGATGCTCCAATCATGTATCAAGAAATGTAGCACTGCTCTCTGACATAGAAGTTCCCAATAACAAACACGAAGTGCAAACAAGTGATGATACAAACAACTCAAAGTGCAAACAAGTGATGATACAAAAAACTCAATGAAAAAGATAGGTAATGTCAAGACATCAGATGGAAATATGAATCTTCTGAGCATATGTACCTACAATAACTAAGAATTTGATAAGTGTTGGACAAATTGTGGAGAAGGGATTGCACGTCAGATTCACAAGACATGGAGCCTATGTGGAAGACCCCAAGCAAGGATCCAAAACGATAACTAAAGGAGAAAAAAATAGGAAGACTCTTCAACTTTGAAGTGGAAGACACCAAGAACATAACATTGTCTAGCTATGGATCTCAATCACTCTCTGAATTAGAGGTATGGCATAAAAGGCTTGCTCATATTGGTGAAAGGACTTTAAAATAAATATGCAGGGATCAAAGTGTATTTGGATTGCCCAACATCGCAAAGCAACATATGATCTACAATTGTGGATCTTGTCAATTTGGCAAGGCACATAGACAAACCTTCAATAGGAAAGGCTACATTCATCAAGACTTATTGGATCTTGTACACATAGATGGGGGGTCCAAGCAAAGAACCTTCCATTTCAGGTTCAAAATATTATGTATCTTTTATTGATAATTGCAGAAGGTGGATAGTCCTATATTTTATGAAACATAAAGATGAAGTGTTCAATTGTTTCAAAAGATATCTTGCACTTGTAGAGAACCAAATAGGTAAATGTGTCAAGAGACTCAGATGAGATGGTGGTGGAGAAAACTTCTCGAATGAATCTGATGTTTTTCTTCAATTAAGAGGCATCAAAAGAGAGGTAACAACGAGGTACACACCTGAACTCAATGGAGTATTTGAAAAGAGGAATAGGACCATAGTTGAAGTAGCCAAATCTATGCTAAATGAGAAAGGTCTACCTAATTCTTCACGAAGTAGCTGAAAGGAGGAGTAGGACCATAGTTGAAGTAGCCAGAGCCATGCTAAATGAGAAAGATCAAGAATAAGAATGAAGTGGGGAATTCTTCAAGTAGTACCTAGGACGTGCAAAATCATACAAGTAGATCATTGAAGAAACTCAGATCTAATGGAGGGGCGAGAATACTTCTTCAAAGAGTTTGATGAATTCTTATCGGATAAATACATCAAAAGTGAAGTGATTACCAAGTATTCTCCTCAATTGAATGGAATTGCAGAGAAAAGGAACACAACTCTAGTTGGATAAGCTAGAACAATGCTTGAAGAAAAGAAGTTTCCACATTATTTATGGGCATATGCAATCTCAACAATTGCATATCTTGTGAACACTCTTCCATCCAAATCTCTTGAAGGTATGACTGCTTATGAAGCATTGAATGGTAGAAAACCAAGTCTAGGACATTCCAAAGTATTCGGTTGTTTAGCTTTTGTACATGTACCTTCACAAATAAGAAGGTAAACTTGATGAAAGGGAAACCAAGGTAGTATTCATGGTCTACAAGTTTTATAGTCCTTCTACCAATAAATTTTCCACAAGTAGGGATGTTATATTTGAAGAACATAGATCTTGATATGATGAAGTCAAAATGAAGGTAACTCTACCATATGATCTTGATTCTAATTTCCATCAATTAGCAAGCAAGCATGATACACAAGTCTATTACAAGCTATGGAAGTCAAGAGGCAAAGCAAAAATGAAAGAATGTGAAGAATGGTTCAAGAATACTCCTAGAAGGTCAACAAAAAAAAAAAGCAACCTAAAAGTTATGGATATGATTCTACATTTGTTACATATCATACAATTTACTTCGCAAAAGAGTCAATTTCAGAAGAACCTTCAACATACGAAGAAGCAAAAGGTAACCCTAATTGGGAAAAAGCAATGAAAGAGGACATAGAGGCATTGAAAGAAATGGAAACTTGGGAGTGGGTATGCCAAGATTCATGGTTCAAGCGATCTATGAAGATAAAGAGGAAGAAATTGATTATGGATTATACAAAATCCCAATCGATGAGAGATTCAAGGATAAGAAGACATTAGGATTTCATAACAGCTTTTCTATGTGTCATCAAAATTTGGATTGGAGCTTGTTTTGGCCTTGGAACATTCAATTTTTTTGAGATACAATCAATTTTCTACATCATAGTATTTCTTCATTCACCACCGATAAAAGAAATGATATATTCCATATGTTGGCTATTGAGGATAAGTTGGATGGCTTTGATTACCCATTGTGGGCATGTATGATGCATCATGTATTAGTAGCAAAAGAATTGTGGAATATTGTTCAAGGAGTTGAAAAATGTACTCCTATACATGCATGATTTAAGGTGATGCAAATGGTTTTCAAGATTATGATTGTCAATTTCTTGGTCTTCTTGTGATTCTTGTGTCACCTATTGCAAAAAAATTTATTGGGATGGTAGAGATGCTCAAACACATTCAATGATAGATTTTTCTATCAAACGGGTCATTATCCCTCACATTCACTCTTGCAAAACACAAAAGGGTGTTTGGGATACTCTTACAACACTCACAAGACAAGAAATGAGGCTAAGTTGATAATCTTTGAAAATAGCTCAAGACTGAACATATGAATAAAGGTGATTCAATGGACACTTTTCAAACAAGGATCAAGAATTTTATAGAGCATTTTATTTTATTTGATGAAATCTTGCACAAAATTTCACTTGTGCACACTATTCCTAATGGTCTTACTAATTCTTATCAGCGTTTTGCTTCTAGTCTTTAGTGGATGATGAAGGCAAACCTTAATTGCCTTAACCTTTGAGGAGTTAATATTTCGTTTTTTGTAGGAAGGTCAATCTAGGAAGAAGAGGCCAATTAGGCATGTTATAGATCAAGTTTTTTATCTAGTGAGAAGAGCAAAGGTGAAGTGATCTTGCCTACTAGTAAGAAAAAATTTGCTAATGTTTCATAGTCAAAGAGGGAAGAAAAAGATGACAAGATAACAAAAATCATAAATAGTTTTTCAAGTATAATAGAATGATCATGTCATTAAGAGTTATCCTAAACTGGTCGTAAGAGGAAAAAAAGAGAGGTTGGAAATGGTTGTAGAGGCCTCTATGCCTAGAACAAAATATGCTAACCTTGTTTTTCATGAAGATTGGATCTTTAGTAGTCATTGGAACTATGAGTCATCTTCCCAAAATTTGAGAATAAGTTAACATGTGAAATTCATGACTATCATGATATTTCAAATGCAAAACTTTGGCACGCATGCTTTGATCATTTGAATTTTTCTAGTTTGCTTCAACTACAAAAATGTGTCTCCATTTTACATGTTGATAGATTTTCAACCAAGCCCAGAATTTGTTTGAAGCACATAAAGACTTCAAAATTTCCTTTCAATGGATATACCCATGTATGCCTGGTAAAATCATTAATGAAAGTCATGAGATAAAGATAGTTCCCAAAAAAAGATGCCTGCATAGGACCATAGACATCACTATGAACAAGTTGCAATTTTTTAGTAGCTCGAACCGAACCATCTTTTGGGAAGGAGGAATGCTTCATTTTTCCCAAAATAGAGATTTCATGACATGTTTACCAAGCACCTAAAGTTTGGGTAAAGAGGAGACCATTTCAGATTTCTGCAAGTGTAGGAAACTAGCAAAATTTAGATGAACAAAGCATGCTTGCCAAAGCTTTGCATCTCACATAGCCTGAGAATCATGTAGTGCACATGCTAAATCATTTAGAGATTTTTCATAGTCTATGAGCTTACTTAGCCCATGACATAAAATGCCAGAAGCGATAATGACACTGCCATTTGATAGATCATGAACTGTACATCTGTCATCAACAAATTTCACAACCAAGCCAATCTTGGCTAATGCCAAAACCGATAACATATTTTTCTTGATCCTTGGCACAAATAAAGCATCTGACAGTGTAAAAGAACTACCATCACTAGTAGTCAGAATGATCTTACCAACTCCCATGATAGGATAAGAGGAGTTGTTGGCACATGTGACAACATTCCCTATAGGGGTAGGCTCAAGAAAAGTGAAGAAACTGTGCAACAAGGTAATATGTTTGGTTGTCCCACTATCAAAGTACCAAACCTCTAAGTCTACTACAAACATTTATTATTCATGATAAGATGGGCCATAGCTATAAATTGTAGTAAATGCCATTCTTCATTCTGCATAAGATTTATAGACTCTATTTTGGGTGTAGACGCCTCTGCAACAACCATGCCAACATCTTTTTTCTTTGCCTTTTTTGCAACTAGTTTTGTGTTGGAGTTAGATGTTTGTGGAAGCACATGAATAACACAAGGAAGAAGAAGAAGCTAGCACTCATCAACAAATTCCCCGTGGGAGTGATGCAGTGAACAAGCTGGCACTCATGTATGAGGAAATGCCAAGCTACGTGGAATCAATCCATAAAAGGAAGTAAGCCAAAAGCTTTGTGGAAAGCTTCAAACTTCTCCCTAGATAGAGCCTTCTTGAAAAGGTCTACAATCTTCTCCTACATGGGCACATATTCCAAGTTGATCTCTCCAAGAGAGATCCTCTCCCTAACATAACAATAATGCACCTCAATCTGTTTAGCGCAAGCATGGAACATAGGGTTCCTCACAACTGCCAATGTCTTCTAACTATCAGTGAAGATGGTGGTGGCAGGAGATTGACCAATACCCAAATCAACCATAAGACGTCTGAGATACACACACTCAACAATCACTATGAAAGCTGCCCTATACTCAGCCTATAAATTGGAAGTGACCATAGTAGGCTGCTTCTTGCTCAACCAAGATATGCATGAGCTACCAAGCATGAAGCAAAAAACACTAGTGGACACACGAGTGTCATACCAACCAACCTAGTCAGATTCAAAAAAAGCATGAAAATCTAGTGGTAGTGATCCTGCCTTCAGATACAACAACCCAAGTAGCTAGGTACCACGCAAGTAGCAAAAGATGCACTTAACCACCTACCAATGCTTGACAACTGGGCAATGTATAAACCTGCTCATCTCTGAGACAACAAACTGAGTATCTAGCCGAGTAGTGCACAAATAAATTAAGCATCCAATAGCATGCTAGTAGAGAACACCATCAAATGCATCTCCAACATCATGAAGACTCAATCGTAAACCTGTCTCCATAGGAGTGGCAATAGGTTTGCAGTCTTCAAGGCCAAAACACTGCAATAATGTGTCAATATATTTTGTTTGACACAAAGCTATTTTGCCATCAATTTGCATAAACTGAATACCCAAATAATAATGCAAATGTCCCAAATTATAAATCTCAAATGAGGCATGCAAATCAGCCTTGAAATTAGTAATATGCTTCTCATGAGGACCAGTGAGCAGCATGTCATCAACATACACAACAATGATCAGAAGGACATCATTAGCGCACTTAACATACAAGGTGCTTTCAGTTGGACTCAAAACCATGTGCAATCAGATAGGCATGTACTTTTTCATACCAAGCTTATGGTGCTCGCTTTAAACCATATAATGCCTTCTTTAACTTGCACACCTGGTTTTCATGCGCTTTCCGCACAAAGCCATGGGGATAGAAAACATACACTTCTTCATGAAAGTCACCATTCAGAAATGTTGTCTTAATGTCCAACAGATGTACAGTCCAATCATGATGAGATACAAGTGCACAGATGCTACGAATAGTAGAGATTCGGCAAGGTGAAAAGGTATAATCAAAATCAATGCCTCTTTCATGTGCATAATAATAATAATCCTTTACAACAAGCCTAGCCTTATATTTGTCAACTCTTCCATTAGGTTTACAATTTAGCTTGCATACCCACTTAGTGCCAATGGCCATCTTGCCAGGAGCGAAGTCACATAAAGACCAAGTAACATTTTTCATGATAGCATCATATTCAGATTGCATTGTAGCCATCCAATGTTTAGAATCTTGTGGTTCATCAAATGAGAGAGGCTTCATCTCATCACCGAGACGAGAGGCATCCATACCATAGCAATCTAATGCAAAAGAGGCATTATGAGTTCCTGAATGGGTACGATATGACAAAGGTCTAATTTGCTATCATGCAAAGTCTGCACTAGCCATTTTGGCATAGTTTTTGCCTCCTCAATATCAGCTCTCTCATCAACAAGTGCATCATGCAAATGTGCAACAGATGTGGAATGATCTACATCATCACATGAAACCTATAAAAGTTGAGAAGTTCCCTCAATAGGACTAGCACTAGAATGTCCACCTAGAAAAAGAGGCAACAAAGTATCATACATGTGTTTGGAGCTAACAGATGTCTCCTTCATTCATGAAAGTAAAGGCTAAATAGCATCTTCCACAAAAACAACATCACAACTAACAAAAATGCGTTTAGTTTGTGGATGATACAGATGATAGCCTTTGCTTTTGGAACTATGCCCAACAAAAATACATTTTACTACTTTATCATCCAACTTCCTGCAATGTTGCTTAGGAACTAATGCATATGCCAGACAACCAAAAACACGGAGATGAGCAACAGATGGCTTGTGACCATCCCAAGCCTCATATGGAGTGATAGAGTGCAGTGTGTTAGTGGGACACCTATTAAGTACATATGTTGCACACATGACAGCCTCAAACCAGAAACTATGTGGTAAAGCCTGACTCTTGACCATACACCTCACCTCACTATGTGGTAAAGCCTGACTCTTGACTCCTCAAATTTTAAATGCCTTAAAATTTGAGGAGTTAGAATCTGTTTTGTATCAAGAAGACCAGTCTAGGAAAAGCCGATCAATTATGCATATTGCAAATCAAGCTTTCCTAGATAGTTAGAAGGGAAAGGAGCTCATCTACTAGTATGCAAAAATCTATTAATGTTGCACACTCATAGAAGGAAGAAAAGTATGAAAATAAAAGAGAAAACTAGAAACAATTTTGCAAACACTATAAGGAGAATGATCATGCCATAAAGAGTTGGCCAAAATTGGGTGCAAAAGAGGCAAACAAGAAAGAGTCTGGAATGTTTATTGTAGAGGCCTCTATACCTAAAAAACAAAGTTTGTTAATCTTGTTCAAAATGAAGAATGGGCATTAATATTTGTTTGCAACTATGACCCATCTTCTCATGAGTAGTGTATATCTACAACAAACTCATATGTTTTGTACTTTCATAGTGAAGAAACCAAATATATTACCTTGCAGCATAGTTTCTTCAATTGACTTGAGCCTACCCCTATAGGGAATACTCTCACATGCACGAATGAATCCTCTTATCTTGTAATGGGACTTGGTAAAGTCATTTTGACTACTACTCATGGTAGTTCTTTCACATTGTTAGATGTTTTGTATATACCAAGGATCAAGAAAAATCTATTGTCAATTTTAGCATTAGCAAAGATTGGCTTGGTTGTCAATTTTTTTGCGGACACATGTACAATTCACGATCTCTCCAATGGTGATGTTATTAGTGATTTTGGCATTTTATGTCGTGGGTTGTATAAGCTCATAGACTATGTAAAATATTTTAATGATTTAGCATGTGTAGTTCAAGATTCTCAAGCTATCTCAAATGCAAAACTTTGGCATGTGTTGATATATTTAGGTAGTGATGTGTGTGAACACACTAGGACCGCCGGGGCACTTTTTTCCCTCTTTAGGAGGTTTTTTTCCCCCGGCTTCTATATATGCCTATTGCCCTAATGGGCTACTTATCTTTGTACATTCTCTAGTAATACATTCAGTCTTGTGTGTTGTGCTCCAAGCTTCTTCTTCTTCCTTGTGATGTTCGCGTGCTTCCGCAGACGTCTAACTCCAACAATTGGTATCAGAGCAGGTCGTCGCTTCATCTAGGGCGCCGTCGACACTCCTCCGTTTCGGCCTTCGAACGCACTATCGTAGCGCTTGTGCAGGCTATTTCGTCCTTTTGTGCCAAAGGTATATACCAGTTTCTGTTCGCCAGTTTAAGCGTCTCAAAGTCTGCTACAGGTCTAGCAGAACTCGTCTGCGCAGTTCCGTTCAACTTTTTGAGATACAATCAATTTTCTGCATCAAGGTATTTTAGTCACCGGCCATGGCTGAAAGCAGTGATGTATTCCGTATGTTGGCTGTTGAGGATAAGTTGGATGGTACCAACTACCCATTATGGGCTTATATGATGCGACATGTACTGGTTGCCAAAGGATTGTGGAACATTGTGCAGGGTGTTGAAAGACGTCCTCTTACACCTGTAACGACAGGTACTGCAAGTACAGGTGCTGGAGCTGATGAAGATGGTGTCGAAGATGATATTCCACAGATTCCTGTTCGTGCTGCTGTTTCTGTTGCACCTACTGCAGAGCAGATTTGCTGGGATGGCAGAGATGCCCAGGCACATGCATTGATATCTTTGTCTGTCAAACGTGCCATTATTCCTCACATTCGCTCTTGCAGAATAGCAAAGGATGCTTGGGATACACTTACCACTTTGTACCAGGCTAGGAATGAGGCTCGTGTTGCTTACCTCAGAAAACAGTTGGAGAGTGAGCACATGAATGAAGGTGATTCTATGGACAGTTTTCTCACAAAGATCAAAGACCTGAAGGAACAATTGATTTCTGCTGATGAGGTTATACCAGATAGCTCACTTGTGCAGATTGTTCTGAATGGTCTTCCTGATTCATATCAGAGTTTTGCCTCTACTCTTCGGTTGATGATGAAAGGCAATCCGAATGCCTTGTCATTTGAGGAGTTAGTCTCTGTTCTGTTGCAGGAAGATCAGTCCAGGCAGAACAGGTCCATTATGCGTGTTGCAGATCAAGCTTTCATGGCTAGTCAGAAGGGCAAAGGAAAATGGAGCTCTTCTACTAGTAAGCAGAAATCTGCAAATGTTGCACAATCGAAGAACCAGGATAAAGATGAGAAGAAATCAGAAAAGCAAAAATTATTTTGCAAGTACTATAAAGGAAATGATCATATCATAAAGAACTGTCCAAAACTGGCTGCAAAAGAGGCAAAGAAAAAGGAGGCTGGAATGGTTGTTGTAGAAGCCTCTACACCAAAAACACAGTCTGCTAATCTTGTGTAGGAAGAAGAATGGGCGTTTACTACTGTTTGTAGTTTTGAACCATCTTCTCATGATCAGTGCATGTCTGCAGTAGACTCAGATGTTTGGTATTTTGACAGTGGGGCAACCAAACATATTACCTCGCAGTGCAGTTTCTTCTCTTCACTCGAGCCTGCCCCTACAGGGAATACTGTCACATGTGCCAACAACTCCTCTTATCCTGTTATGGGAGTTGGTAAGATCATTCTAACTACTCCTGATGGTAGTTCTTTCACTTTGTCAGATGCTTTATTTGTGCCAGGGATCAAGAAGAATCTGTTATCAGTTTCTGCATTAGCCAAGATTGGCTTGGTTGTGAAATTTGTTGATGACAGGTGTACAGTTCATGATCTCTCAAATGGCGATGTGATTATTGCTTCTGGCATTTTATGTCATGGGCTGTATAAGCTCATAGACTATGAAAGATCAGTGAATGATTCCGCATGTGCAGTTCATGATTCTCAGGCTATGTCAGATGCAAAGCTTTGGCATGCACGCTTTGGTCATCTGAATTTTGCTAGTTTGCTACGCTTGTAGAAATAAGAAATGGTGTCCTCTTTGCCCAAACTTGAGGCACCTGGAAAACATGTATGTGAAGGCTGTATTTTGGGCAAAATGCAGCATTCCTCCTTTCCAAAAGATGGTTTAGTTCGGGCTATGCAAAAATTGCAGCTTGTACATAATGATGTCTGTGGCCCTATGCAGACACCCTCTTTTGGGAATTACCTTTACTTCGTGACTTTCATCGATGATTTTTCCAGGCATGCATGGGTATATCCATTGAAGGCAAAGTCCGAAGTGTTCATGTGCTTCAAACAGTTTCTGGTTTTGGCTGAAAATTAGTCAGCATGTAAAATGGGCACCCTCCGTTCTGGTCGAGGGGGGGAATATATGTCTTCTGATTTTAATGCATTTCTGGCTGAACGTGGGATAAAACACCAGTGTACAGTGTCGTATACACCTCAACAAAATGGAGTTGTTGAACGAAAGAAGAGGTCACTCATGGAGATGGCGAGGTGCATGGTCAAGAGTCAGGCTTTACCACATAGTTTCTGGCTTGAGGCTGTCATGTGTGCAACATATGTACTGAACAGGTGTCCCACTAAAGTGCTGCAGTCTATCACTCCATATGAGGCTTGGCATGACCGCAAGCCATCTGTTGCTCATCTGCGTGTTTTTGGTTGTCTGGCATATGCACTAGTGCCTGAACAACATCGCAGAAAATTGGATGATAAGGCAGTAAAATGTATTTTTGTTGGGTACAGTTCTGAAAGTAAAGGCTATTGTCTGTATCATCCACAGACTAAACGCATTCTGGTTAGCCGTGATGTTGTCTTTGTGGAAGATGCTATTCAGCCATTGCTTTCATGTACTAAGGAGACATCTGTTAGCTCCAAAGACATGTATGATACTTTGATGCCTCTTTTTACAGGTGGACAGTCTAGTGCTGGTCCTAATGAGGCAACTTCTCAGCCTTTGCAGGTTTCATATGATGATGCAGATCATTCCATTTCTGATGCAGATTTACATGATGCACTTGTTGATGAGAGAGCTGATATTGAGCAGGCAAAAACTATGCCAAAATGGCTGGTGCAGACTTTGCGTGACAGCAAATTAGATGCACCTTTGTCATATCGTACTCGTTCAGGCTCTCATAGTGCCTCCTTTGCATCAGATTGCTATGCTATGGCTGCATCTAGTCTCTGTGATGAAAATGAGCCTGTTTCTTTTGATGAAGCACAAAATTCAGAAAATTGGATGGCTGCTATGCAATCTGAATATGATGCTATAATGAAGAATGGTACATGGTCTTTATGTGACTTGCCTCCTGGCAAGAAGGCCATTGGAACTAAGTGGGTATACAAGCTAAAGCGTAAACCTGATGGTACAGTTGACAGGTATAAGGCTAGGCTTGCTGCAAAGGGTTATGCACAGGAAAGAGGCATTGATTTTGATGAGACCTTTGCACCTACATGCCGTATGACTACTGTTCGGAGCATTTGTGCACTTGCAGCCCATCATGGTTGGAATGTACATGAGTTGGACATTAAAAAAGCATTTCTGAATGGTGACTTGCATGAAGAAGTGTATGTTTTTCAGCCCCGTAGCTTTGTGCAAAAAGGGCATGAAAACCAGGTTTGCAGGTTAAAGAAGGCATTATATGGTTTAAAGCAAGCACCACATGCTTGGTATGAGAAGATACATGCCTATCTGATTGCACATGGTTTTGAGAACAGTCCAACTGAAAGCACCTTATATGTTAAGCGTGCTAATGATGTGCTTCTGATCATTGTTGTCTATGTTGATGACATGCTGCTCACTGGTCCTATTGAGACACATATTGCTGATTTTAAGGCTGATTTGCATGCCTCATTTGAGATGTCTGATTTGGGGCATTTGCATCACTATTTGGGCATTCAGTTTATGCATGTTGATGGTGGAATGGCTTTGTGTCAAACGAAATATATTGACACATTATTGCAGCGTTTTGGCCTTGAAGACTGTAAGCCTATTGCCACTCCTATGGAGACAGGTTTACGATTGAGTCTTCATGATGTTGGAGATGCATTTGATGCCGTTCTCTATCAGCAGGGTGTTGGATGCTTGATTTACTTATGCATTACTCGGCTAGATATTCACTTTGCTGTCTCACAGATGAGCAGGTTTATGCATTGCCCAGGAGTCACGCATTGGAAAGCGGTTAAGCGCATCTTTCACTACTTGAGTGGTACTCGGCTACTTGGGTTGTTTTATCCCAAGGGGGGATCACTACCGCCAGATTTGTATGCTTTTTCTGACTCAGATTGGGCTGGTTGCTATGACACTCGTGTGTCCACTAGTGGTTTTTGCTTCATGCTTGGTAGCTCATGTATATCTTGGTTGAGCAAGAAGCAGCCTATTGTGGCCACTTCCAATTGTGAGGAAGAGTATAGGGCAGCTTTCACAGTGACTGTTGAGTGTGTGTGGCTTCTGCCACCACCACCTTCACTGACATTCAAAGCGCATTGGCAGTTGCGAGGAACCCTGTGTTCCATGCTCGCACTAAGCACATTGAGGTGCATTATCACTATGTCAGGGAGAGGTTCTCTGCTGGGGAGATCAGCTTGGCATATGTGCCCACGCAGGAGAACATTGCAGACCTTTTCACGAAGGCTCTGCCTAGGGAGAAGTTTGAAGCTTTCCGCAAAGCTTTGGGCTTACTTCCTTTTGTGGAGTGATTTCCACATAGCTTGGCACTTCCTTATACATGAGTGCCAGCTCCTTGTTCACCGCATCACTCCCAGGGGGGATTTGTTGATATATTTAGGTAGTGATGTGTGTGAACACACTAGGACCGCCGGGGCACTTTTTTCCCTCTTTAGGAGGTTTTTTTCCCCCGGCTTGTATATACGCCTATTGCCCTAATGGGCTACTTATCTTTGTACATTCTCTAGTAATACATTCAGTCTTGTGTGTTGTGCTCCAAGCTTCTTCTTCTTCCTTGTGCTGTTCGCTTGCTTCCGCAGACGTGTAACTCCAACAGCATGCATGCTTTGGTCATTTGAATTTGTCTAGTTTGCTATGCTGATAAAAATCTAAAATGGTGTCTCTCTACCCAAACTTGAGGCACCTTATAAACATGTCTATGAAGGCTATATTTTGGACAAAATGCAATGTTCCTCCTTCGCAAGATGGTATACTTGGAGCTACTCATAAAGTGTAGCTTGTTCATAGTGATGTCTGTGATCCTATGCAGACACCTTCGTTTGGGAACTACTTTTACTTTGTGAATTTTATTCATGATTTCTTTAGGATGCATGGGTGTATCCATACAAAGAAAATTTTGAAATGTGTATGTGCTTCAAAGACTTTTTGGTTATGGCTGAAAATCCTTCAGCATGTAAAATGGGCACCTTCTCTTTTGATCAAGGGGGCAATATGCCTTTTGCTTTTAACACATTTCTTGATGATAGTGGGATAAACCATCACTGTACAAATTCAAATACATTAGTGTACTTAGAGGTTTGATACTTTGATAGTGGGGCAAGCAAATATATTACCTTGGTGCACAATTTCTTCATTTTGCTTGAGCCTACACCTATTGGGAATGTTGTCACATGTGCCAAAAACTCCTCTTATCCTATCATGGGAGTTGGTAAGATCATTCTGACTACTACTAATGGTAATACTTTTACATTTTCAGATGCTTTATTTGTGCCACGGATCAAGAAAAATCTGTTATCAGTTTTGATATTAGCGAAGATCAACTTGGTTGTGACATTTGTTGATGATAGATGTACAGTTCATGATCCATCAAATGGCAATATCATTATCACTTTTGGCATTTTATGTCATGGGTGGTGTAAGCTCATAGACTATGAAAAAATCTCTGAATGATTTAGCATGTGTACATGATTCTTAAGCTATATCAGATGCAAAGCTTTGGCAACCATGCTTTGGTCATCTAAATTTCGCTAGTTTGCTACACCTACAAAAATCTGAAATGGTGTCCTCTTTGCACAAACTTTAGGTGCTTGGTAAACATGTCTTGAAGGCTATATTTTGGGCAAAATGCAACGTTCCTTCTTGCCAAAAGATGGTTCTATTTGAGCTACTAAGAAATCGCAACTTGTTCATAGTGATGTCTCTAGTCTTATGCAGACACCTTCTTTTGGGAACTATCTTTACCCCATGACTTTCATTGATGATTTTACCAAGCATACATGGGTATATCCATTCAAATAAAAGTATGAAGTTTTTATGTGCTTCACATAGTTTCAAGACTTGGCTGAAAATCTATCAACATGTAAAACGGATACACATTTTTGTAGCTGAAGCAAACTGGAAAAATTCAAATGATCAAAGCATGCATGTCAAAGTTTTGCATTTGAAATATCATGATAATCATGATTTTCACATGTTAAATTATTCTAAAATTTTAGGAAGATGAGTCATAGTTCCAATGAGAACTAAACATCCATTCTTTATGAAGAACAAGGTTAGCATATTTTGTTCTAGGCATAGAGGCCCCTGCAACCATTTCCAACCTCTCTTTGTTGCCTCTTACAACCAGTTTAGGATAACTCTTAATGACATGATCATTTTATTATACTTGAAAAAATATTTATGATTTTTGTTATCTTGTCATCTTTTTCTTCCTTCTTTGACTATGAAACATTAAAAAATTTATGCTTACTAGTAGGCAAGCTCAATTCACCTTTGCCCTTCTCACTAGCTAAAAAACTTGATCTATAACATGCCTAATTGGCCTATTCTTCCTAGATTGATCTTCCTACAAAAAAGAAAATACTAACTCCTCAAAGGTTAAGGCAATTAAGGTTTACCTTCATCATCCACTAAAGAGTAGAAGCAAAACTCTGATAAGAATTAGTAATACCATTAGGAATAGTGTGCACAAGTGTACTTTCGTTCAAGATTTTTTCAAAAGAAATAAAGTGCTCTTTAAAATTCTTGATCCTTGCTTGAAAAGTGTCCATTGGATCACCTTTATTCATATGTTCACTCTTGAGCTATTTTCAAAGGTGATCAACTTAGCCTCATTTCTTGTCTTGTGAGTGTTGTAAGGGTATCCCAAACATCTTTTTGTGTTTTGCAAGAGTGAAGGTGAGGGATAATGGCTCATCTGATAGAAAAATATATCATTTAATGTGTTTGAGCATCTCTACCATCCCAATAATTTTTTTATGCAATAGGTGAAACAAGAACCACAACAAGACTAAGAAATTGACAATCATAATCTTGAAAACCATTTGCATCACTTTAAATCATTATATTTGCATGTGTAGTAGTACATTATTCAACTCCTTGAACAATATTCCACAATTCCTTTGCCACTAATACATGATGCATCATATATTCCCACAATGGGTAATCAGAGTCATCCAACTTATCCTCAATAGCCAAAATATCAAATATATCATTTCTTTTATCCATGGTGAATGAATAAATACTATGATGTAGAAAATTCATTGTATCTCAAAAAATTGAATGTTCCAAGGCCAAAACAAGCTCCAGTCCAAATTTTTATGCCACATAGGAAATTTGTTATGAAATCCTAATGTCTTGTTATCCTTGAACCTCTCATAGATTGGGATTTTATATAATCCATAGTCAATGTTTTCCTCTTTATCTTCATAGATCACTTGAACCATGAATCTTGGCATACCAACTCCCAAGTTTCTATTTCTTTCAATGCTTCTATATCCTATTTCATTGATTTTTCCCAATTAGGATTACCTTTTGTTTCTTCATATGTTGAAGGTCCTTTTGAAATTGACTCTTTTGCCAAGTAAATTGAATGATTTGTAATAAATGTAGAATCGTATCCATACCTTTCAGGTTGCTTTTTTTATTGTTGAACTTCTAGGAATATTCTTGAAGCATTCTTCATGTTCTTTCATTTTTGCTTTGCCACTTGAATTTCATAGCTTGTAATCCTTTTCCTTTTGAGCTTGGTCATCATCTACATCACTTCTTGGATCCTAGACTTGTGTATCATGCTTGCTTGCTAATTGATGGAAATTAGAATCAATATCATATGGTAGAGTTACCTCATTTTGACTTCATCATACCAAGACCTACATTCTTCAAACATAACATCCCTACGTGTGGTAAATTTCTTTGTAGAAGGACTATAAAACTTGTAGCCCATGAATACTACCTTGGTTTTCCTTTCATCAAGTTTACCTTCTTATTTGTGAAGGTACATGTACAAAAGCTAATCAACCAAATACTTTGCAATGTTCCTAGACTTGGTTTTTTGCCATTCCATGCTTCATAAGGAGTCATACCTTCAAGAGATTTGGATGGAAGTTTGTTCACAAGATATACAACTGTTGAGATTTCTTATGCCCATAAATAGTGTGGCAACTTCTTTTCTTCAAGCATTGTTCTAGCTGATCCAACTAGAGTCTTGTTTTTCTCTTTTCAATTCCATTCAATAGAGGAGAATACTTGGTAATCACTTCACCTTTGATGTATGTATACTACAAGAATTCATCAAAATCTTTGGAGAAGTATTTTCCCCCTCCATCAGATCCAAGTTTCTTCAATGATCTACTTGTATGACTCTCCACATGTCCTAGTTACTTCTTGAAGAATTCAACCACTTCATTCTTATTCTTGATAAAGTATAGAATGTTCCATCTATTATGATCATCAACAAAGGAAACATAATACCTTGAGCCCGCCAATGAAGGTTCTTGATTGGGTCCCCACACATCACTATGTACTAAGTCCAAAAGGTTGTTGTGGATGTACCCTTTGTGGTTGAATGATTGTCTTTGTGCCTTCCCAATGTGACATGCATCACATCTATTGATCATGTGTGGTTTGATATGTTTGGAAGCCCTAGAACACTTTAATCCTTGCATATATCCTTAAAGGTTGTTTCATTCACATGAGCGAGTCTCTTATGCCACACTTCAAGCTCACTTAGGGTTTGAGACCCAAAGTTGAATAGAGCTATCTTTCTAGTTCTTCTACTTCAAAAGTAAAGAGCCTACCATGCTTCCTGCATTTGGCATGTTCTTAAAGTGTTGACATGGATTTTCCACAAAAGCTTCATGTCAAGTGAACCTCACTTGCAAGCCTTTTTCAATTATTTGGCCTACACTAATTATGTTTTTAGTGATAGGGGTACATAGAGAAACTTACTTAGAACAATTTTCTTGCCACTAGAAGCTTTCACATCACCGATCTTCTGCAGATTCTGCTTAGTGTCATCCCCTATTTGTACTTCATGTCTATGCTTTGGACTTTCCAAGTAAGATAGAAGAGCAATGTTGCTTGCAACATGGTTTGAACATCCTGAATCTATGTAGAACAAATGATCATCTTCTTTACCTTCTTTGTGGCTCATATTCATTAGAAGCCATGATACTTCATGTGGTTGATCTTCTAAATAATTTTTGAAGTACCATCTATTGTGATTTCCATCGTTGTTGTTGAAGTTGTGTCCACCTCTACCTCTAATGTTTCCAAATCCACCTCCTTTTTTATTCCTTCTATTGAACCATCAATTTTGAATGGTGTGGTTGGTCTTCTCATAGATGGCATAAGGTCGAACATTTTTAACTTTTGATTTGTCATGCTTTGCCCCTTTCTTCTTCCCTTTCCACTTGCTCTTGCTTGCATAGTTGGCTTGGGAAGTCTCTTCTTCATCATGTTCCTTCTTGTTGCCTTTATGCTTCTTGTCTCTCTTATCTGCACATTACCTTGATAACGATCACCTTCCTTCATATTATTGTTGGCCTCTTGGTTGAAGAGTTGTCCAAGGAATATGTTCAGATCTTGATTTTGTACATCCATGGTGAGATCATAAGTTGTGGTGAAGGATTGCCATTGCTTATCACCTCTAATTACATTTAGAATCTACCTCATGAAGGCCTCTTCTTGAGTCACCTCTCCTATGGATGCTAACTGATCAGCAACCTCCTTGACATTGGTAACAAACTATGTGATAATTTGTTTAGGTATCTTCTTCATTTGGTTGAACTCATTCCAAAGATGATTCTTTCTTGCTTTGCTACTAGTAGATAGGAAAGTCTCTTGGACATCCCAAGTCTCTTGAGATGTCTTGCATCCTCCAAGATACAGCAATACAAAATCAAAGAAAGATGATTATATCTTGCTTTGCTATTAGTAGAAAAGAAAGTCTTTAGGGCATCCCAAGTCTATTGAGATTTCTTGCATCCTCTAATACATTTTGCTTCTCTATCTCCTCTCGTGTAGGTCCTCCTTTTGATCTTGGAGTAGGCATAGCTTCATCATGTGCTACAATTCCATAAAGATTTCTACCTTATGAATAGGCCTCCATTTTCATTTTCCAAGTAGGATTCTCAATCATTGAGGGGAAGCCATCACCCATCTTGATCTTGCTCTGATACCATTGAGAGAATTTGGAGAAGCTTGCAGAAGGTATAAAAGTGAGTTGCAAAGTGATGAATTTTGGTCCAACCAACCAACACAAAACTAGCCCTTCAACTTTTGTAAAGTCAAATATACCTTATAGGCATGTGATTAGCGCAATAAAATCCACTATGTGCTTTGGAGCATAAAGGAGAAAGAGTTGTTACAAAATAGATAAGTTTGCACTTTGAGTAGCTCAAAAAACTTGTTATCTTTGGATGAAACACTCAGCTTTGTTGATATATCTAGGTAGTGATGTGTGTGAACACATTAGGACCACTGGGGCACTTTTTCCCTCTTTAGGAGGTTTTCCCCCTGGCTTGTATATATGCCTAAAGCCCTAACGAGTTACTTATCTTTGTACATTCTAGTGGTAATACATTCGGTATTGTGTGTTTTGTTCACAGCTTCTTCTTCTTCCTTGTGCTGTTCGCGTGCTTCGGCTATTCTCTAACTCCAACAATTGGTATCAGTGCAGGTCGCCACTTCATCTAGGGCATTGTCAGAAGGATTTCTTCACTTGAAATAATATATGGGAAAATAAAAATGTTTTGATTCAAAGCTTATTAGTTGATATCTCTCTCACATAAATTTTAATGTATTGGTTTAAAATGACTAACCTTTTCTCTCGGTACCTGCAGGAAAAAGAAGAAAATATTTTCAGAATGAAGGGATAATTGATCCTTATTTTAACTCTTCATTTTATCTCTATTATATGTTTATGAGCTCATGTATATGTGCATTCATAAATTTAAGTATTGATATTTATATGTGCCTATGTTTATAGGGTTGTATATGTATATATATATATATGTGAAATGCACTTAATAGAGTATGTATTCATATGTCTATGAGAGTGAATGAGAATGTGGGTTTTTGCCATATATACGTATTTGCATATGTATACTTCAAAGATTCATTTGTGTGCACTTATGTTTATGTGTTTGTGTGTTTTTGTTTACTTGAACATGAGTATATATATATATATATATATATATATATATATATATATATATATATATATATATATATGTATATATATATATATATATATATATATATATATATATATATATATATATGGATCCATGATTTTTATGGGTACACTAAACTTGTTATTCATTTATATAAATATCCTATATATGGTGACATGTGTATGAGCATGAATGATTATGAGTATGTCTATTTATTTGAGACGGTCACTATATGTGAAGTATGTGTTTAGGTTTCCAAAGGTGAGTATATAAGTATGAGTACTACCCTAAATACCTAAAAATTGTACTAGGAATATTAATAATAAATAAGTTAGTATATATTTACCTAATAGGTTAGTATATATTTACCTAATAGGTTAGTATATATAAATAGGTTAGTATATATTAATAATAATATTAAAATAACTAAGTACCTAAGTATTACCCTAAGTTCATAGATATTTTTATATGTATATGTAATTAATAAACATGTTTAATAAAAAAAATTATGCATTCTAAACTATAAAGTCAAAATGAATTAACAGATAAATAATAAAATTTACTATCTAATAATTAAAAACTATAATATATATAACTAATATATTTTAATTAGTATACATAAGAGAAGACAAGTGTGTTTATGTGTGTGAGTTATACGTTAGTGTGCATGTACGTGCATGATTAAATGTGAGTGTGTGTTTAGTATGCATGAAGTACTATGTGTGGAATGTCTTAGTTATCTATTTGAACGACTGCATGCAAACAAGTGTATATATATGAATACTTTGTCTTATGTTTTGGCTAATGTGTCTCCTGCAGATCATTGCAAAGAAGATTACGAGATTACGAGATGATGAGATTAAAGCTACATATGATATTTAGAAATATAAATTTGTATAGGAATATTCTCTGGAAAATGTATTAGAACTTATTAGAATTGTATTAGAACTTATTTTTGTATAGGCCTAAAATTTGATCTAAAGTTTTTCATAATTTCACTTTACGATTTAATTAAGTTTTATTTATTCCGCTTTCATGTCTAAGAGTTTAGCATTGATAATCATATCTGTTATTAAAAATAAAAGAGCTAGAAATATACTTTCATAAGAATCTTAGTTTTTAGATTACACTCAAATAGATTAAAAAACCTTTAGCTTTTATCACCCATAAACTAGTTCTTTTGAAGAATGAAAAATTAGTTAGTTCTTTTGAATCTTAGTTTTTAGATTACACTCAAATAGATTAAAAAACCTCTAGCTTTTATCACTCAAAAACTGAAAACGCAACCCAAAACCCGAAGCATACTAAGAAGCACCCTACGTGTAGTCACATGGTTAGGTTAGCGTGAATCTGTAGGATGAACGTCTGCCTCCCTACACCCCTCTACGACAACCTTGGTGAACCCGATGTGAAGAGTGACAATAGTGTGCTTAGGGTTTGCTTTGTATTTTTTAGTTTTATTTTAAACGATTAACTTTATCTTCTTCTTGTATGCAAGAAAGTGAAGAAAGAAGCTGCAATGAAACGTGAAGATTTTGTTGCTTACTTTTTCGCTAGGTGTTGAGGCCTGGTCTTATGACTTGAGCACCTCCACAGGAAGAAGGATATCTAACCGAAGGAGCTTCGTCACTTCAACCCCCCATCAACATACAAGAAAGATCAAGAATTTTCACATTCACTTTTAGGATTGTATTTAGGATTTACTAAAAAAGTTTGTAAAAACATATCATGTGCACTTTAGTACCTCTACATCAAGCAAACTTCAAGTAAGGTGTTTTCCAAGTTCCTTTATTTTTAGTTCATTCACATCACTAAAAAAGAAGGTTGTTTTCATTTGCACTAGGAATTAGGCACTTTCATACTTGCATTGAAAAGAGCATTGAAACATTTCTCATTTAGGAAAGATAGTTATTGTTTAAAACTATCACCAAAAAGAAAAGTTTTATAAAAAGATTATTTTTACAATCACCAAAAAGAAAGAAATTATTTTTGAAGCAGAAAGATTGTTTGCTTTATTTCATTGCATAAAAAGAAATTTAAAGCATAAAAAGGGTTTTACATTTAGGTCCTTTTGATTTAGAGTTGTTGCTTTTTTCTTGTTTAATCCAAAATCAAAGAAAATATTATAAAGGAAATTAATAGTAATTTTTGTTAAAAAACCAAAAGATTTAAATCAAGGAAATTTATTTTATAAAATTTATCTACCTTATTAGAGAAACCTTTTGAATTAAAAAAGGTTTAAAAATTCAAGTTTTAAAAATTCTAAAAAATTAAAAATTTATAAAGTAAAAGAAAAATCTATTTATAAATTCAAAAGATTAAGTTAAAGAGATAAGTATAAATTTAGGTTTAAGAAAACAAAAAGATTTAAGAAAAGAAGTTAGAAATAGTAAAGCCTAGGATTTGGTAAAGCCAACATCCCTGGCTTTATCAACTAGTGATAGATTTAGGTAGTTTAGAGAACAATTAGAACTCGCCATTAGGGATGTTCTACTCCATTCAAAGCATTATCAAGAACGCAAAATGGAAGAGATGTTAAAAAAATATGATGATTGAGAAGCAAGGAACACGTACAATCCAAGCCATTTTAAGAGAAAAAGGGAAATTCACTGGCTTAAACATTACTGAGTACCTGGATGCATTTGAGGAGCAAGTGCAAATCCAGGGTTTACCTGATGATGTTTTAGTCAAATACTTTGGACGATTTGTTTCTAGTTCAATTCTAGAAAATATACAAGAGCACACCAATAAAACTTGGGAAGAATTTAGAAAAGAATTACATAAGATGTTCTATCTTGAGGACTTTAGCTAGCATAGTCGGGAAGGATTTTTGCGTTGGATAAACTCTATAAAGAGCAATGAGTCCTTAACTCATCTTCACGGTGTTTATGAGACATTTAGCTCAACTTCTTGAAGATGATAGAAATTCAATAAATCTAGATGTAATTATATATTTCCTTAAGATACTAAGTCTTGAGGATAGGGCTGAGGTTGAGAGACGTATAGAGGAGCCAGGAAAAAGGTATGTGTAATAAAGTAAGTCTATGATCCAAGGGTCTGGCCGGTTCAGACAGATCTGAAATCGGACACCGTTTGGTCATCCGTGTGTATGACCAAAGATCTCGAGTTTAGACTTACTAGGAGGTCTTGTGCTCTTGTGAACAAGTGATCCACTTAGCTTAGTGGTTAAGTCTCAAGGATGTGAAGGAGGAGGTCTTGGGTTCAACCCCCATGGGGTACATGGGGAGAGTGTTTTGCCCAAAGAGCTCTAGAGCCTTCTAGAAGCATCCACTTGAGTTAACTCGAGTTAACTGGGACACTTGGCGCACATGTAGTTATATGGCTGACACTTGGATGGTTAGTATCCACCTGCCCTAGAAGGCAGTCCCCTGGAGAGAGCTATATATAGAGGCATTTGGTTGGGAGGAGAGTCATCTCTCTAGCATATGGTGGTCGTAATCCTTGTTCTCTTGCATTGGTATCAGAGCCAAGCTCTCATGGTGACCTTGGGGGACATCATCACCTTCCTCAAAAGTTTTCGTGAGATTTTGCGAATCCAGTTTCTTCATATTGTTCTCTTTCTCTCTCACTATGTGCTTCTCCTTCTTAGTGGTTCGTGCTCACGCATATCCATGGTGGCAAAATGAAGAAACAATGATCGCAGCAGCGGGTATTGAACCCACAACATGGTGGAAGGATTGTCTTTGTAGTAACCAAGGGAACAAGGCAATATTGATATATGAAGTTTCCGACTTGCTCAATCTGTCTCAAACTTCCTTGTAGTCTCTGTCTTCAGAAATACGTCGGAGGCAGCAGGGATTGGGCCATACACCCCCGAGAAGGCTGTCATATAAGTCACGACGTCTGAGCCGTCCGACACATCTTCTCAGAAGCGCAAGTATTAATTCTGTCGTGATTTGATTGCTGGTAGGAGTTGATCTCTCCTAATCTTATTGCTGTAGAAATTCGTACCATACGGGAAAAAGTCTACAGACGGCATACAGTTGTCCTTCTCGTAGCCAAGAGGACAGGGCGGACGTTCGTTTATAACGTTCTCGAATTCTTGTTTATACCATTTCCAGCGCAAAACTGTTGCTTGGCTTCAGGCGATGGGATCGGCAAAACTGTTTATAATGCTGAAGGTCGAAGCTCCGCGCTCGGCCAACTGAGCTAGACGCATATATGATGTGCAATATTGATTACAAAAGACGTAATCTCTGGAGCGTGGCACCCGGGTTATGAACCATCTACCTTCCTGAGTATCGCAGACCAAATTCGAACGTATAACCTTGTGGCTACACGAATTCTTCTTGACCATGAGCCCAAGAAGTATATGCATCCAGTTATCGCTCAGCAGTCATTATAACGACGTGTTTTTTGTCGGAGCCCTCCATCAAGAGCAAGATATGACTTAAGATGAACTGGTCTGGTGACGCCGGAGTAATCGGACAGTTTATATCTTATTATGGCGCAGCAGATATGTAAAAGCGTTGAACAGTTTGATATATAGATATTGAAGGAGCTGGGCGGCGATATTAACCTGTGGCAGAGATTATATAAGTCTGTTAATATCATCACCTCTCGACTTCTCCTGTCACAAAAAGTAAATCATGTCATTACAACTTCTGCGCACAAGAGCCACATCAAACCCGAAGGTTGCGGCACAGTTGACATCGTCTGCGAATCGGTGATCTGCGCTTGAACAATCAATGATGAGGCACAGCCCATGCGCTCATAGCCATTGAGTGTGAGAAGAGAAGTTTTGATCACGAGTGAGAAGAGAGCAAAGGAGTTCCATCTACAGACATGTTGGGAGACTCATGAAGCTGAAGAGAATGAATCACTCTTTCAAAGGATCAAGGGAAGGATGTAGCTCTATGTGGAGCTAAGTATTTTCCAAATTATGTTTTCATTTTAATATTTGTTTGCTCGAATGCTTTCATTTAGGATGCATTAATTAGGACTAAAAGCATAGTCCAATTATGGTTATCTCAAGATGAAAGCTAATTAGAGAACTAAACGTATTGAAATGACAAAAGTATACAAAGTACTTTTTAGTTTTAGGCATGCAATGAAATAATCTATTTCCATTCATGCACAAAAAATGAAAAGATTATTTGTGCATAAAAGAATGTTTTATGCACATCAAGTTTGCACTTGCTTGGGAAAGGTAGTTAATTCTCCAGTTCATGCACTTGAATAGTTACCTTTCGCCAGAATAACAAGCAGGTTGTTTTTTGCATGGATGCTTGTTTGCATACCTAATAAGCTCAAGATTTGCTTAAGTTCATTACACTTGCATGAACTCACATGCATTTGCACCCAAGAATGGGCATTTGCATACATGAACATGCATTTGCATGTAAGTAGATGCATGAGCATACGCATGATCTTTTGGTAAGTAGCTGAACACATATATTTTCATTCCTTTCTTTTCTAACTTGACTTAGCTAGGTGGAAAAAAAAATAGAAAATTACTTAGTTGCAAGGATCTTGACCATCATGCAACTAAGTATCTAGTCTATTTTTGTCCCAGAAAAGTGATACATAGGTACCACTTAGTAGGAGTCTTTTTGAGGAAAAGAAAGCAAGTTGAAAGTAAGTATTCATAGAGCTACTTTCCAACATGCATGCTCAATTTCAGTTTGGGAAGAAACCGAAATATTCTTAGCAATTATCGAGGGTTTAGTTGTTTTTGGATGTTCATGTTCATGCATCCAAGTAAGGAAGTTTCTGTTGAAACTTGTAAGTTCCAAAATATTTTTAGGAGATTTAATACTTTAATATTCATCAAACATTGATGAAAACAAGTAGAAGTATTGAACTTCTAGAATCCCTGGAACTCTAGTGGTCATAGATGATAGTTTCCAGAAATGCATCTCGAGGCATGATGCAAGGGCGAAAACTTTTGAAAGAAACTTGCTTGATTCTATTTAAGCTAACTCAAGGCTTTAAAAAAAAAAAAAAAAAAAATCAAGATAAATATTCATTGCTCTTTAGGATTCAAGTACTTTCCTAAAGTCATTATTTCCTAAAGTCATGATAATTAATGAAATGATTCAAATTATTTTCATTTCTAAAACAGATATCTTAGGAAATCCCGATATTTCCTAAAGACAATTTAGGAAACAAGTTCTTTCCTAAAAGATAAGCTTCAAGTGGTAAAGCCTTGAATCTTATAAAAATCAAGAATATCTTTTATAAGATTAAGTAAATAATTCCAAGAATTATTTGCTTGTGTAAAGTTTTCAAACATGGAGACTTTATTAAAGTATGCTTGGTAGTCTTTTTAGATAAGAAAAGCTTAAACAAGAGACCCAAGCAAAGTAATCTTTGGAATAAAAAAGTTCCTGAAAGAAAAATCTCCCCAGATGTGAGACTAGTATCTTTCAAGAGAAGTTTTATAGCAAGTAGTTCCCAGTAAATCCCTAACCACCAGTTTTGGGTATTTAAGTCCAAATAAGTGATATAACCTTAAGGTATATCAAAGATTCTTAGCTTTGGAATCTGAAAAGCATTAGAAAATGCTTGGACTTAAGTTGAGGGAAGGATCTCAAAAATCCTGCAGGTAAGCAAAGAAGCTTAAGATAGTTTAAGAGATCTTAAAGATAAAGACTAAGTCTTTATTTTTGTCGCAAGGATCAACCAGACTTGATCAAACTTGGCCATGCTTGTCCAAGAACGTGCGACTAGAACTACTCTATAGATTGCCCAAGTATTGGCAGTAAATTCCTTTTGGAAATTATTCACTCAAGTTCCATCTATCCAATGGAAAATTGTGAAAAAGTAAGCTGTTCCAAGTCTGAACAGAGTGAAGTAATTCCAAGTATGTAGTCTGCAACCGTGAAGACGGTACTTAAGTCTGTGGAAGGTAAAACATAAGTGTTTGCCTATCCTTAAAGGGATTTCGGTACAAATCCAGAAAGCATGAGCGGATGCTCAGACTTATGCAGTAGAGAGATTCCTGTAAAAGTCTCGGCCGAGGTAGGTACCTAAAGCAACAGTAAAGAAAGGAATCTAAAGACAAGAAGTCAAAAGCTCTTGTCGCTACAAAATTGGTCAAGGGTAAACAAATTGAACTTGACTTCAAGAAAATTCAAGAACTTGGAATTCTGATTGATATTCTGTCAAAGAGGTTTTCAAGTTTCCAAGGCAAAGCACATGATTCTGAGGTGATCATGCGAAGGAATCAAAACCTAGGAAAATCTAGTTAGAGGTAATGCCTGCAACTTCCAATTCTTGTAAAAGAATTGAAGAAATAAGGTACTCTATCAAGAGATGTTTAGACTTTAGGATAAGAATCACCCACACATTAATGTGAATATAAAATAGGGTGGTATGGGACACCAGATTTTATACTCAGATTGATGTAGGAAAGATGGAATGGGACATCGGACCGTGGGATGATGATTATCTTTTAGTCCTAGTTTGGATTTTGAAGTTAGGTTTCATCCTCAAGGGAATTAAGACTTCAAGGAAAGTTTAATTCATAAAGGATGTGAAAGTAGTATCTTACGATACTTCAAGGTAACTTCAAGATTAAGGAAACTGAAGATATGAAGTAAGTAACTTCCAAGATCTTCATAGAACACTTCAAGTTTAAGTGTTATTGATCAGAAATATTTGATAAATTCTGAAAGAAGTTGGACTTTGATTTTGAGTTGATCTTTTCAACTAAAGATTTGATTGACTAAGTCAAGCATCCAGTTCCTAGTGTAACTTGGAAAAAATTCACTCTTTTGACTCAAAGAAATGCAGAAGAATTGCATTCACGGAGTCAAAAAGACTGAATGTGACATGAACTTAGTCTCAAGGGAAGCATTATTTGAATACCAAACTCATCGACAGAACCTCAGTGGGTCGACACACTGATGTTAGTTGCCACACTAGTATCTTGTGGTTAGATGATGTGTTTTATTTTTCTTTCAATCTTTTTGAGAAACTAGCTTATTTCTCTTAAAGGTAAAGTCAATGCTTCACTATCTTGTTGAAATAGATCGTTGAGAAGTTAAAGTCCTGAGTCAACTAGACTTTGACTCATAGCAAGTTTATGTATATTCGAAGTTTGAATTGGTTGTAGAGTCTTAGTTATTTCTTTCTGCTTTCCAAATCTTTTGGGAATTGGCTCAGATATGGTATCTGATTCCTTTTGCAAAAGACCAGGGTTAGCCGGTTAGAATAAAATAACTAACTTGAACATCCTAGATAGATGTTATGTACAAGACCCTTTTCAATCTTCAAAAGATGATAAGTCTAAGTGGACTTATTCATTTGAATTTGCTTCACGTTATAGCATAAAAGATTTCCTAGAGTCCAGTATACTCTAGAATAGAGAAGTTAGGAATTGCTCATCAGATTGACAATTCCCAAGAACTTTCAGTTAAAGTCTTTGAGAACACTGTCCTAAGTTGGACAAATTTTCATTTTGAATTTGAATTGGTGAAGTTAGTATGGTTGATTCCACCGAAATGGTAAACTTTCTCCTACAGTTTACAAAGGATTTTTAAACTCATAAGGACAAAGTAGTCCTCTAGTCGGGTGAAAAAAATCAAGTAACTGTTAGATAAAAGTAAACCATTGTACAGACATCTAAAGTTAGATGTATGGGACAACCAAACTTCAAGTTCTCCAAAACAAATTCAAGTGAATCAAGAATTCTCAAAGTCTTGTGAGGGATAAGAATCCCACCTTCATTACTAAGCCCATGCACCAGTTATGCCTAGAAATGGACTAGTAATTTGAATCCACCTAGTTCACATGTTTGTGCCTAGATCGCACATCCAAAAACTGTGAATTAGCCAGGGATGTCATTAGATCCACCCTCATTATTCTTCACTAGTTTGTACTTTGTCCCGTTCATCAAAGTGCAAACCTAGATAGTGTTTTGAATCATTTGGGCAAGGATGCCACCACAGAGATGAGACATGTTCTTCCAGTTCTAGAACATGACCATGTTCTTCCAGTTTTAGAACATGAGGCTCGGGGGTTGCCTACAGTATGTATATAGCTCTATTTTCGAGGACGAAAATCTTTTCCAAGGGGGGAAGAATGTAATAAAGTAAGTCTATGATCCAAGGGTCTGGCCGGTTCAGACAGATCTGAAATCGGACACCGTTTGGTCATCCGTGTGTATGACCAAAGATCTCGAGTTTAGACTTACTAGGAGGTCTTGTGCTCTTGTGAACAAGTGATCCACTTAGCTTAGTGGTTAAGTCTCAAGGATGTGAAGGAGGAGGTCTTGGGTTCAACCCCCATGGGGTACATGGGGAGAGTGTTTTGCCCAAAGAGCTCTAGAGCCTTCTAGAAGCATCCACTTGAGTTAACTCGAGTTAACTGGGACACTTGGCGCACATGTAGTTATATGGCTGACACTTGGATGGTTAGTATCCACCTGCCCTAGAAGGCAGTCCCCTGGAGAGAGCTATATATAGAGGCATTTGGTTGGGAGGAGAGTCATCTCTCTAGCATATGGTGGTCGTAATCCTTGTTCTCTTGCAGTATGGGCTGGCTGATGACTGGGAAAAAGTAAAAAAAGAGATAGAGACTGTTGCTCAAAAGAAGCAAAGGCAAAAAGTTTTGTATGCTAGACCTAATGCTTCTCAGCCTAGGGAGATTCCTACTGCAAGGCAAGCTGACATGCCAATGCCTACAACTATGGCTACGGCTAATAATTCAGCTTGCACTAAAGCTTTGATAGAATTTCAACTAGGTATTCTATGTAAACAAATGGAGAATGTCATGAACATGCATGCATCTCTTTCAAAAGAGGTTGCCCAATCCAATAACAAGGTAGACTCCATGAGCTTTAATGATCATGGGGCTAGCAGTAGTGGTGTAGGGCAAGCACCACCCATACAACCAGTTATGCCTCATTACATTCCTCCTCAACTAGTCTTCCAGCCAACTCCACAATTTGCTGCTCAACCACCCTTTCAAAGAAATACTAAGAGGAAAGGGACTGGCAGAAAGCGATGTGTATGGTGTGATAGCCAGGAGCACGCAACTTTTGCATGTGATGAATTAAAAAGCGCGAAAGAAAATCAATTAGTTGTAGAAATTGATAGAAGATTGTGTGACTTTAGGTCACATCTTCCTTTATCCATCAATTGGGGCAAAGGAGGAATGAAAAAGTTATATGAAAACTTAACAGTCTCTAATGTAACTGCCAGCACCTCGACTGCTAGATTAGAGCCAGTCGATGATAGGCCTCTTCCTATGCCTAGCCAAAATCCGTATTCGATAGAGGCACTGGTAAGGGGTAGAGATGAGATAATGTATAAAACCGCATGAAAATCTCCTATAAATCAAGCCTCTATTTATTCTCACATTGCTAATGTTGAGGAAAAATGGAGACGAGATGATATGCATGATGATGTAGAGGAAGGAGATAGGAGGGTGACTAGGAGACAGACAAGAGAGGATGAAAAGAAAACTGAAAAAAAAGTACAATTTGAGGATACAAATTTATCTCAAGAGGAGAAAAGAAAGATGATAAAGGAAGGTAAAAAGCCAACAGATG
The DNA here is from genome assembly GCA_020310875.1 of Ceratopteris richardii. NCBI lineage: Eukaryota > Viridiplantae > Streptophyta > Polypodiopsida > Polypodiales > Pteridaceae > Ceratopteris > Ceratopteris richardii. Next base: position 33,317,458 of record CM035413.1, on the reverse strand, counting down.
AAAATATTCAATCACAAGAAGAACAAAAGAAATCTGAAAAAGAAAACTCTAAAACTGAAAATAAAGAGGACCAAAAACAAAATGAAGAGAAAGGGAAAAAGAAGGGTAGAAGAGCTCCACGTGCTATTATGATTTCCGAGCTCGAGAAGAAAAAAAAGATGCTAGGGAAATCTTAAATGATATTCTTCTAAAAATTCAAGTAACAATGTCTCTTGAACTATTGTTTTCCATAGGGAAACCGGAGTTCAAGGACAATTTTATTCAACTAATTAGAAGAAGACATTTTCCTTTGCCACAAGATGAGGATATGCAAGATGTGGCAGAGGAAACTCTAGCTACGAATGATGCAGTCGTACTAAGTGAAAGTGATTATGAAGATGATGAAGAATTTACAACTGGTAGCGTAAATAGAATTTTTTCTAGGTCCCATACAGCCTGATGATGAGATGTTAAAGAGCGAAAGTAAATTCAATACTACCATCTGAGCACGAGAACACCAGAAGTGAAAATAAGAATCGGAGATGAGAAGGATTCATGTTTAGCTCTAGCTCTTATTGACAATGGCTCTGGCATTTTATTAGGAGCATGTGCGAATGTGCCTATAATGATAGGTGGCGTTCGAGAAGAGTTTCACTTCTTCGTTCAAGATAATTGTTCGTATGAAGTAATTCTCGGACAACCATTTATAGCTGAGATGAGAATGGAAACAAAAGCAATGAATGACGGGTCAGCGTATGCAAGAATTCGATCCAAATCAAGGATGGATTCTTTGCAAGTTATGACAGTATACTCAAATCACACTAGAAATAGAAAGAATTTAAGAAGAAGTCCCATTGACTCGATCAGTCATGTATGTGATGACCCACTGGCTGTAAGAGAATATGGGGCATATTATGATCAAAATTTTTGCTAGACTCCACTATTGAGCCGGACAATAGTGGACATTGTTTTGATGTCTCGCCTATCGATGTTCATAATTTTGAAAATTACTTAGTTTGTACTCCTACGACTAGTTTACATTATATTACTAAAGAAAATCTTACGAAAACATTTAGAAATCAAAATGAAAAATAATTTAGAAAATCAACATTAATTTCCAGTGATGAGAAAATTGAGTGTATAATTGAACTCTCAAAAAGTTCTACTTTATTAGAAGAGCTAGAAAGTGTTTCTCAAGAAAATTAAATTACGAGAATTTGATGGTTCTGTGTTAAGAAATTCGATTGGAGGGAAAAGAATAAAGCTGTTTAAAAGAAGAGAAAACAATAAGTTCGAGTTAGACGAAGACTTCCTGGAGGACGATGATGAAGACAAAGAATAACCAGGTGACTTAATTTTAATTATTTGTATTATTTATTTTTCTTCTCATGCATTTTATAAATAGGATTTTATTTGTTTCTAATATAAAGAGGAAACTTATTAAAATTACGTAAATAATGAACGAGAAATTAAAGTAGGAATATGTATATAGGTGAAAGTATGATTTAGGGAATTTATAATGCGTTGTGAAGATAGGAGAGTGGAACACTTGAACTGTGATCCCTAGTAAAAGAGAAATTTACTTTATACTAGTAGAATTCTTTACTTTCTGAACCCATTTGACAAATGAGATCCTAATTCTAGCTATAGCAAATTTCTAGATCCTCTGCTCTAATTAGGGGTTAAGCCTTTCCCCTTAAACAAAAAAGTTGTGAAGAAAAATTAAGAAAAGAGAAAAATGAGAACATCAAGCAGTATATTAATGGCTACTGCAAGATGGGAAAAAGAAAAGAAAGAAAAAAGAAAAGAAAAAAGAGAATACAAAAGAAAAGAAAAAGAAAAATATGATTCAGTTGTGGTCTCGAAACCACTTCTGAAATACTATGCGGGCTATATGAGGCGGAGGTTTGCTGCAAAAGAATTAGTTAGATGTATCTTATGGCAAACGTCTAAGAAATAAAAGAAAGCATACTTATATAAATTAAATTTTACTTAAGAATAGGGTTAATGGAATGGTAAGTACCTCAATTATCTAAATAACTTTTATAGGATTTTCTAAATTTGTATTTTTGACTATATGCATTATCCGAAACGATTTCCAATTCATATTTATGTAATTATGAGTATGTCTATTTATTTGAGACGGTCACTATATGTGAAGTATGTGTTTAGGTTTCCAAAGGTGAGTATATAAGTAGGAGTACTACTCTAAATACCTAAAAATTGTACCAGGAATATTAATAATAAATAAGTTAGTATATATTTACCTAATAGGTTAGTATATATTTACCTAATAGGTTACTGTATATAAATAGGTTAGTATATATAAATAGGTTATTATATATTAATAATAATATTAATAATAAATAAGTACCTAAGTATTACCATAAGTTCATAGATATTTCTATATGTATGTATAATTAATAAACATGTTTAATAAAAAAAGTTATGCATTCTAAACTATAAAGTCAAAATGAATTAATAGATAAATAATAAAATTTTCTATCTAATAATTAAAAATTATAATATATATAACTAATATATTTTAATTACTATACATAAGAAAAGACAAGTGTGTTTATGTGTGTGAGTTATACGTTAGTGTGCATGTATGTGCACGATTAAATGTGAGTGTGTGTTTAGTATGCATGAAGTACTATGTGTGAAATGTCTTAGTTATCTATTTGAACGACTGCATGCAAACAAGTGTATATATATGAGTACTTTGTGTTATGTTTTGGCTAATGTGTCTCCTTTAGATCATTGCAAAGAAGATTACGAGATTACAAGATTACGAGATTACGAGATGAAGAGATTATGAGATTAAAGCTGCATATGATATTTAGAAATATAAATTTGTATAGGAATATTCTTTGGAAAATGTATTAGAACTTATTAGAATTGTATGAGAACTTATTTTTGTATAGGCCTAAAATTGATCTAAAGTTTTTCATAATTTCACTTTATGATTTAATTAAGTTTTATTTATTCCACTTTCATATGTCTAAGATTTTAGCATTGATAATCATATCTGTTATTAAAAATAAAAGATCTAGAAATATACTTTCATAAGAATCTTAGTTTTTAGATTACACTCAAATAGATTAAAAAACCTCTAGCTTTTATCACCCATAAACTAGTTCTTTTGAAAAATGAAAAATTTGTTAGTTCTTTTGAATCTTAGTTTTTAGATTACACTCAAATAGATAAAAAAACCTCTAGCTTTTATCACTCAAAAACTAAAAATGCAACCCAAAACCCGAAGCATACTAAGAAGCACCCTGCGTGTAGTCACATGGTTAGGTTAGCGTGAATCTGTAGGATGAACGTTTGCCTCCCTTCAACCCCTCTATGACAATGTCATCTACACCTCTCTGATTGCACTATTAGAATCGCATGAAATTTGGTGAGCATACTCAAGGTGTTTCAGAGATCAAAATAGCTCCATTTTGTGGTGCAAAAATCACGATCTGAGCTTGTTTTGGCCTCTAAATGCAGTATCGCATCACTTGTATAGGGTATTTTGTCTTTTTGTGCCAAAGATATATACAGGTTTCGATTTGCTAGTATAAGCATCTCAAAGTCTACTACAAGTTTAGCAGAACATGTCCTGGTAGTTTTGTTCAACTTTTTCAGATACATACATTTTTTTGCATCATGGTATTTTAGTCAGTGGCCATGGCTAAAAGCTATGATGTAATCGTATGTTGGCTGTTGAGGATAAGTTAGATGGTACAAATTATCCCATTCTGGGCTTATATGATGCATCAAGTATTGGTCACAAAAGGACTATGGAATATTGTGTAGGGTGTTGAAAGATGTCGTGTTACACCTGCAAATACAAGTACGACAAATACAGGTGCTGGAGCTGATGGAGGTGGTGTTGAAGATGGTGATATTTTGCAGATTCTTATTCTTGCTACAATTTTTGTTGAACCTACTGTAGGGCAAATTTGTTGGGACGGGACAGATGCTCAAGCATATGCATTGATAGCCTTGGCTGTCAAAGGTGCCATTATTCCTCACATTCGCTCTTACATAACAACTAAGGATGCTTGGGATACACTTACCACATTGTACCAAGCTAGGATTGAGGCTCATGTTGCTTACCTCCAAAAAAAGTTGGAGAGTGAGCATATGAACGAAGGTGATTCTATGGATAGTTTTCTGACAAAGATCAAGGATTTGAAGGAGCAATTGATTTTTGTTGATGAAGTTATACCAGATAGCTCACTTGTGGAGACCGTTCTGAATGGTCTTCCTTATTCATATCAGAGTTTTGCTTCTACACTTCATTTGATGATGAAAGGCAATCCAAATGCCCTATCATTTGAATAAGTAGTTTCTGTTCTATTGCAAGAAGATCAATCTAGGCAGAACAGGTCCTATTGATATATTTAGATAGTGATGTGTGTGAACATGCTAGGACCGCCGGGGCACTTTTTTCCCTCTTTAGGAGGTTTTTTCCCCCCGGCTTGTATATACGCCTATTGCCCTAATGGGCTACTTATCTTTGTACATTCTCTAGTAATACATTCAGTATTATGTGTTGTGCTCCACGCTTCTTCTCCTTCCTTGTGTTGTTTGCGTGCTTCCGCAGACGTCTAACTCCAACAATTGGTATCAGAGCATGTCGTCGCTTCATCTAGGGTGCCATCGATACTCCTCCGTTTGTAGTCTCAGAATCAGGACTGTGGAACCTGAATGGACTTCTTGATTTATATCAGAGTTTTGCTTCTACTCTTCGATTGATGATGAAAGGAAATCCAGATGCCTTATCATTTGAGGAGTTAGTCTCTGTTCTGTTGCAGGAAGATTAGTCTAGGCAGAACAGGTCCATTATGCGAGTTACAGATCAAGCTTTCCTAGCTAGTCAGAAGGGCAAAGGAAAATGGAGCTCTTCAACTAGTAAGCAGAAATCTGCTAATTCTGCATATTCGAAGAAGAAAGATAAAGATGAGAAGAAATCAAAAAAGTAGAAATTGTTTTGTAAGTACTGTAAAGGGAATGATCATATCATAAAGAACTATCCAAAACTGGCTACTAAAGAGGCAAAGAAGAAAGAGGTTGGAATGGTTCTTGCAAAGGCCTCTACACCAAAAATAGAGTCTGCTAATCTTGTGCAGGAAGAAGAATGGGCGTTTACTACTGTTTGCAGTTTTGACCCATCTTCTCATGAGCAGTGCATGTCTGCAGTAGACTCAGATGTTTGCCAGTACTTTGACAGTGGGGTGACCAAACATATTACCTCGCAATGCACTTTCTTCTCTTCACTTGAGCCTACCCCTACAGGGATATACTGTTACATGCACCAACAACTCCTCTTATCCTGTTATGGGAGTTGGTAAGATCATTTTGAATACTGCTGATGGTAGTTCTTTCACTTTGTCAGATGCTTTATTTGTGCTAGGGATCAAGAAGAAACTATTATCAGTTTCTGCATTAGCCGAGATTGGCTTGGTTGTGAAATTTGTTGATGACACGTGTATAGTTCATGATATGTCAAATGGTGATGTGATTATTGCTTCTGGCATTTTTTGTCGTGGGTTGTATAAGCTCATAGACTATGAAAGATATGTAAATGATTTGGCATGTGCAGTAAATGATTCTCAAGCTTGTCAGATGCAAAGCTTTGGCATGCACGCTTTGGTCATCTAAATTTTGCTAGTTTGCTATGCCTCCAGAAATCTGAAATGGTGTCCTCTTTGCCCAAACTTGAGGCACCTGGAGAACATGTTTGTGAAGGCTATATTTTGGGCAAAATGCAACGTTCGTCCTTTCCAAAAGATGGTTCAATTTGGGCTACTCAGATATTGCAGCTTGTACATAGTGATGTCTGTGGTCCTATGCAGACACCTTCTTTTGGGAATTATCTTTACTTCGACTTTCATCGATGATTTCTCCAAGCATGCATGGGTATATCCATTGAAGGCAATGTCCGAAGTGTTCATGTGCTTCAAACAACTTTTGGTTTTGGCTGAAAATATGTGAGCATGTAAAATGGGCACCCTCCGTTCAGATCGAGGGGGGCAATATATGTCTTTTGATTTTAATGCATTTTTGGCTGAATCTGGGATAAAACACCAGTGTACAATGCCGTATACACCTCAACAGAATGGAGTTGCTGAATAAAAGAACAGGTCACTCATGGAGATGGCGAGGTGTATGGTCAAGAGTCAGACATTACCACATAGTTTCTAGATTGAGGCTGTCATGTGTGCAACATATGTACTGAATAGGTGTCCCACTAAAGCGCTGCAGTCTATCACTCCATATGAGGCTTGGCATGATCACAAGCCATCTGTTGCTCATCTACGTGTTTTTGGTTGTTTGGCATATGCATTAGTGCCTGAACAACATCACAGAAAATTGGATGATAAAGTAGTAAAATGTATTTTTGTTTGGTATAGTTCTGAAAGTAAAGGCTATCATCTGTATCATCCACAGACTAAACGCATTCTGGTTAGCCATGATGTTGTTTTTTTGGAAGATGCTATACAGCCATTACTTTCATGTACTAAGGAGACATTTGTTAGCTCCAAAGACATGTATGATACTTTGCTGCCTCTTTTTATAGGTGGACAATCTAGTGCTGGTCCCAATGAGGCAACTTCTCAGCCTTTGCAAGTTTCATGTGATGATGTAGATAATTGCATTTCTGATGCACATGTACATGATGCAATTATTGATGAGAGAGCTGATATTGAGCAAGCTAGAACTATGCCAAAATGGCTGGTGGAGACCTTGCGTGACAGTAAATTAGATGCACCTCTGTCATATCGTACTCGATCAGGCTCTCATAATGCCTCTTTTGCATCAGATTGCTATGCTATGGCTGCATCTAGTTTCTGTGATGAGAATGAGCCTGTTTCATTTGATGAAGCACAAAATTCAGAAAATTGGATGGCTGCTATGCAATCTGAATATGATGCAATAATGAAGAATGGTACTTGGTCTTTATGTGACTTGCCTCTTGGCAGGAAGGCGATTGGCACTAAGTGGGTATACAAGTTGAAGCGTAAACTTGATGGTACACTTGACAGGTAGAAGGCTAGGCTTGTTGCAAAGGGTTATGCGTAGGAAAGAGGCATTGATTTTGATGAGACCTTTGCACCTACATGTCGTATGATCACTGTTCGGAGCATTTGTGCACTTGCAGCCCATCATGGTTGGAATGTACATCAGTTGGACATTAAAACAACATTTCTAAATGGTGACTTGCATGAAGAAGTGTATGTTTTACAGCCCCATGGCTTTGTGCAGAAAGGGCATGAAAACCAGGTGTGCAGGTTAAAGAAGGCATTATATTGTTTAAAGCAAGCACCACGTGCTTGCTATGAGAAGATACATGCCTATCTGATTGCACGTGGTTTTGAGAACAGTCCAACTGAAAGCACCTTATATGTTAAGCATGCTAATGATGTGCTTCTGATCATTGTTGTCTATGTTGACGACATGCTGCTCACAGGTCCTATTGAGAAGCATATTGCTGATTTTAAGGCTGATTTGCATGCCTCATTTGAGATGTCTGATTTGGGGCATTTGCATCACTATTTGGGCATTTAGTTTATGCACGTTGATGGTGGAATGGCTTTGTGTCAAACAAAATATATTAACACATTATTGCAGCTTTTTGTCCTTGAAGACTCTAAGCCTATTGCCACTCCTATGGAGACAGGTTTACGATTGAGTCTTCATGATGCTGGAGATGCATTTGATGCTGTTCTCTATCAGCAGGCTGTTGGATGCTTGATTTACTTATGCATTACTCGGCCAGATATTCAGTTTGCTTTGTGTCAAATGAAATCGATTGACACATTATTGTAGCGTTTTGGCCTTGAAGACTGTAAGGCTATTGCCACTCCTATGGTTGAATGGCTTTGTGTCAAACGAAATATATTGACACATTATTGCAGCGTTTTGGCCTTGAAGACTGTAAGCCTATTGCCACTCCTATGGAGACAGGTTTATGATTGAGTCTTCATGATGCTGGAGATGCATTTGATGTTGTTCTCTATCAGCAGGCTGTTGGATGCTTGATTTACTTATGCATTACACAGCCAGATATTGAGTTTGATGTCTCATAGATGAGCAGGTTTATGCATTGCCAAGGAGTCAAGCATTGGCAGGCGGTTAAGCACATCTTTCGCTACTTGAGTAGTACTCGGCTACTTGGGTTTTTTTATCCCAAGGGGGGATCACTACCGTAGATTTACATGCTTTTTCTGACTCTGATTGGGCTGGTTGCTATGATACTCGTGTGTCCACTAGTGGCTTTTGCTTCATGCTTGGTAGCTCATGTATGTCTTGGTTGAGAAAGAAGCAGCCTATTGTGGCCACTTCCAGTTGTGAGGCTGAGTATAGGGCAGCTTTCACAACTACTATTGAGTGTGTGTGGCTCAGACACCTTATGGCTGGTTTGGGTGTTGGTCAATCTTCTACCACCACCATCTTCACTGACAATCAGAGCGCATTGGTAGTTGCAAGGAACCCTGTGTTCCATGCTCGCACTAAGCACATTGAGGTGCATTATCATTATGTCAAGGAGAGGTTCTCTGGTGGGGAGATCAGCTTGGCATATGTGCCCACGCAGGAGAACATTGCATACCATTTCACGAAGGCTCTGCCTAGGGAGAATTTTGGAGCTTTCCGCAAAGGTTTGGGCTTACTTCCTTTTGTGGAGTGATTTCCACATAGCTTGGCACTTCCTTATACATGAGTGCCAGCTACTTGTTCACCACACCACTCCTAGGGGGGATTTGTTGATATATTTAGGTAGTGATGTGTGTGAACACGCTAGGACCATCGAGGCACTTTTTTCCCTCTTTAGGAGGTTTTTTTCCCCCGCTTGTATATACTCCTATTTCCCTAATGGGCTACTTATCTTTGTAAATTCTCTAGTAATACATTCAGTATTGTGTGTTGTGCTCCAAGCTTCTTCTCCTTCCTTATGTTGTTCGCATGCTTTCGTAGATGTCTAACTCCAACAGGTCCACTATGTGTGTTGCAAATCAAGCCTTCCTGCCTAGTTAGAAGGGCAAAGGAAAATGGAGCTCTTCTACTAGTAAGCAGAAATCTACAAATGCTGCACATTCGAAGAAGGAAGACAAAGATGAGTAGAAATAAGAAAAGTAGAAATTGTTTTGCAAATACTGCAAAGCAAATCATCATGTCATTAAGAGCTATCCAAAACTGTCTGCTAAAGAGGCAAAGAGAAAGTGGACGGAATGGTTGTCATAGAGGCCTCTACACCAAAAACAGAGTCTACTAATCTTGTGGAGAATGAAGAATGGGTGTTTACTACCGTTTGCAGTTTTGACCCATCTTCTCATAAGCAATGTATGTCTGCAGTAGAATCAGATGATTGGTATTTTGATAGTGGAGAAATCAAACATATTACCTCACAGTGCAATTTCTTCACTTCACTTGAGCCTACCCGTATAGGGAATACTGTCACATGTGCTAACAACTCCTCTTATCGTGTCATGGGAGTTGGTAAGATCATTCTGACTACTGTTGATGGTAGTTATTTCACCTTATCAGATGCTTTATTTGTGCCAGAGATCAAGAAAAATCTATTATCAGTTTCAGCATTAGCCAAGATTGGCTTGGTTGTGAAATTTGTTGATGATAGATGTACAGTTCATGATCTGTCAAATGGTAACATGATTATTGCTTCTGGCATTTTATGTCATGGGCTATATAAGCTCATGGACTATGAAAGATCTGTGAATGATTCGGCATGTGCAGTACATGATTCTCAGGCTATGTCAGATGCAAAGCTTTGGCATGCACACTTTGGTCATCTGAATTCTACGAGTTTGCTATGCCTACAAAAATATGAAATGGTGTCCTCTTTGCCCAAACTTGAGGCACCCGAAAAACATGTCTATGAAGGCTCTATTTTGGGCAAAATGCAGCATTCCTCCTTTCCAAAAGATGGTTTAGTTCAGGCTACTCAGAAATTGCAACTTGTACATAGTGATATCTGTGGTCCTATGCAGACACCTTCTTTTGGAAACTATCTTTACTTTGTGACTTTCATTGATGATTTTTCCAAGCATGCATGGGCATATCCGCTCAAAGCAAATTCTGAAGTGTTTATGTGCTTCAAAAAGTTTTTGGTTTTGGCTAAAAATATGTCAGCACGTAAAATGGGCACCCTTTGTTCTTATCGAGGAGGGGATATATGTCTTCTAACTTTAATGCATTTCTAATTGAACGTGGGATAAAACATCAATGTACAGTACTGTATACACCTCAATAGAAAGGAGTTGCTGAACAAAAGAACAGGTCACTCATGGAGATGGCAAGGTGTATGGTCAAGAGTTAGGCTTTACCACATAGTTTCTGTCTTGAGGTTGTCATGTGTGCAACATATGTACTTAATAGGTGTCCCACTAAAGCACTGTAGTCTATCACCACATATGAGGCTTGGCATGGCCTCAAGCCATTTGTTGGTCATCTACATGTTTCTGGTTGTCTGAGATATGCATTAGTGCCTGAACAACATCATAGGAAATTGGATGATAAAGTAGTAAAATCTATTTTTGTTGGCTATAGTTATGAAAACAAAGGCTTCCACATACTGAATGCATTTTGCTTAGCAATGATGTTGTTTTTGTGGAAGACGCTATTCAGCCTTTACTTTCATGTAGAAAGGAGACATGTATTAGCTCGAAATACATGTATAATACTTTGCTTCCTCTTTTTATAGGTGGACGGTCTAGTGCTAGTCTTAATGAGGCAACTTTTTAATGATGCACTTGCTAATGAGAGAGCTGATATTGAGGAGGCAAAAACTATGCCAAAATGGCTAGTGTGGACTTTGCATGACAACAAATTAGATGCATCTCTGTCATATCATACTCGTTCAGGCTCTCATAGTGCCTATTTTGCATCAGATTGCTATGCTATGGCTGCATCTAGTCTCTCTGGTGAGACTGAACCTGTTTTGTTTGATGAAGCCTAAAATTCTAAACATTGGATGGCTGCAATGCAATCTGAATATGATGCTATCATGAAAAATGGTACCTGGTCTTTATGTGACTTGCCTCTTGGAAAGAAGGCCATTGGCACTAAATGGGTATACAAGTTGAAGGATAAACTTGATGGAATAGTTGAGAGGTATAAGGCTAGGCTTGTTGCAAAGGGTTATGCATAGGTAAGAGGCATTGATTTTGATGAAACCTTTGCTCCTACTTACCGAATGACTACTGTTCATAGCATTTGTGCACTTGTAGCTCATTATGGTTGGAATGTACATGAATTGGACATTAAAACAACATTTTTGAATAGTGACTTGCATGAAGAAGTGTATGTTTTTTAGCTGCATGGATTTGTGCAAAAAGGGTATGAAAACCAAGCGTGCAGGTTAAAGAAGAAATTATATGGTTTAAAGCAAGAACCACATGCTTGGTATGAAAAGATACATGGCTATCTGATTGCACATGGTTTTGAGAATAGTCAAACTAAAAGCACCATATATCTTAAGCGTGCTAATGATGTGCTTCTGATAATTGTGGTGTATGTTAATGACATGATGCTCACTGGTGCTCATGAGAAGCATATTGCTGATTTCAAGGCCGATTTACATGCCTCATTTGAGATGTCTGATTTGGGGCATTTGCATCATTATTTGGGCATTCAATTTATGCATGCTGATTGTGGAATGGCTTTGTGTCAAACGAAATATATTGACACATTATTGCAATGTTTTGACCTTGAAGACTGTAAACCTATTGCCACTGCTATGGAGATAGGTTTATGATTGAGTCTTCATGATGCTAGAGATGCATTTGATGGAGTTCCCTATCAGTAGGCTGTTGGATGCTTGATTTACTTATGCATTACTTGACCAGATATTCAGTTTGCTGTCTCACAAATGAGCAAGCTTATGCATTGTCCTGGTGTGAAGCATTGGCAGGTAGTTAAGCACATCTTTTGCTACTTGAGTGGTACCCGGCTACTTGGGTTGTTTTATCCCAAGGGGGAATAACTACTGCTAGATTTACATGTTTTTTCTGACTCTGACTAGGCTAGTTGCTATGAAAATCGTGTATCCACTAGTGGTTTTTGCTTCATGCTTGGTAGCTCACACATATCTTGACTGCGAAAGAAGCAGCTTGTTGTGGCCACTTCCATTTGTGAGAGTGAGTATAGGGCAGCTTTCAGAACGGCTGTTGAGTGTGTGTGGCTCAGATTCCTTATGGCTGATTTGGGTGTTGGTCAATCTTCTGCCACCACCATCTTCATTGATAATCAGAGCACATTGGTAGTTGCAAGGAACCTTGTGTTCCATGCTCACACTAAGCACATTGAGGTGCATTATCATTATGTCAGGGAGAGGTTCTCTACTGGAGAGATCAACTTGGCATATGTGCCCATACAGGAGAACATTGCAGACCTTTTCACAAAGGCTCTACCTAAGGAGAAGTTTGAAGCTTTCCACAAAGCTCTAGGCTTACTTCATTTTGTGGATTGATTCCACATAGCTTGGCACTTCCTTATACATGAGTGCAAGCTCCTTCTTCACCACATCATTCCCAGGGGGGATTTGTTGATATATTTAGGTAATGATGTGTGTGAACACACTAGGACTGCTAGGGTACTTTTGATCGCAATCCGAGTGGATCAGGTCCAGTCGCGGTGCACACAGAGTGCATAAGCTAGTGAGTATTGGAAGGTTTATGTAATAAAAAATGTGAAGGTGAAGATGAAGTTGGGTATGGGGAGAAGAGATGTCATGATTTGATTATAGAACGAGGAACATATGAACGCAAGATAAACACATGAACATGAATGACGAGGACAAAAGAAACCATTCACATGAATTATTCGGAAAGGAAGAATGGTCCAAAAATATGGAGCTTCTTAAACGTTTTCCAAATTTAATTCATATTCATAGGTTGTTTTGGATGGAATGTATGCACGATGAGAAAAAAAAAGAAAACCACACACATGAATCAGTTTGGAAAGGAAGAATGGTCCAAGAATGGAGCTTCTTATACACTTTCAAAAGTAAAACAAATGCGTGGGTGTTTGTGGGTGGTATGAATGCATGTGGGTCATGATTTATGAATGAATAGAAAATTATTCTCTCAACCTCGATGGATCATCCTCACTGGTTCAACGCAAGATTGCGGAGCCTTCTCACACATAGAAAGAGATAGAAGGCAACATGTAAAAACATATAAGAGACTAAGAGACAAGAGACAAAAGACATGAATTAGAAGATATTGTTATGATATGCATATACATGAATATTGTGAAACGTCAAGCTAACAATTCTACTTGTCAAAGGTGGTCCGCATGACCCTCCCACCATGATAGTTCAACCGAATGTCACACATAAGAGGATAGGTTCCACTTCATTGACCCTATGTTTTTCTAGGATCGTAATGTGATTCTAAAGAAGTCTAAGACCCAAAAAAGCCAGCTCTAACTCACTCATATGCTCCACTAAGGGTGAGCAAAGAAAGAGAGACTGGGTTTATGGGCCTATCCTAGAGTGGAAGTCTAAATAAAAATTGAATCTAGGAACTATGCTCTTACTAGCCCACCTTGGATCCTCACACGCTCAACTGAGGGTGATCATCTCAAGGAAACCATGTGCTAGAAAGGGCCCTATGGATGCCAAATAATGATGTTTAAGGAGTTTGGAGGGGGGTTTATATAGTTTTTTGAATGAATTTGGGCCCTTGGATCTAGAGAAATCAACTCTCAACCCTAAGATCAACTTCTTTTCATTACAACCATTGGCTTTATCAAATGGATGGCTAATATTGGTTCTTTACATGACATCTAGGGCAAAGCGGGTGACAATATGCGCCTTCATTCTCCACCATTGGATTTGGGACTGATATGGACCGTTGGATCAGTGCTGACATCAATTTGGATAAGATCAGCTACTATTTTTGGAGAAACTTTGCATTATTGATCTTTGATCATAAAAAAAGCTTATCTGATGAAAAAACTCATGCATCCTCCTTGCTTTATGCTTTAGTGCATCTCCACCCTTGAATGTGGGCTCATCCTGACTGTACAACATGGTTCAATCATTGTTTGCCATGTGGCAACCCTTCAAGCCTTCAATTTTCTTATTCTAGGAAATTGCGATGACCTTGAAAACTGAATTTTGTGCTCTTTGATCATTCAAATATCCTTTGATGAAGATGAAAATTTGTAGGGCTATGTTTTGAAAGGTCTCCTTTAGGAATATGCAGAAAAAACTCCCATCGGAATCTCCTTTATATAAGTTTGACTACATTTGGAAGTTTGCAAGGTGGCATTAAGGTCTCTAGGAAGCTCTGATAGCCTTGAAAAGTTGTACACATATGTAGCCACATATGATCTTTATAAAAGTTAAACCATATGGCTAAAAACATATTCTATACAAGATTTTGTAGGGTCTAAGTGGAAAAATTACATGTTTTACAAAATGCACATGGCATATCAATGTGCTAGAAAATCCATTTTCATGTGAAATTCGGGCCATAGATTGCCTTTGAAAGTATTTACAAGTGTATGGATTTTCATGTGATTTCGAGACATTGAATTTTTTGCCCTAATTTCCAAAATTCGACCAGCTTTGATCGCTACCCTAGATTTGCTTGATTTCTTCCAAAGTTTGCATGTGAACTCCCTTTGACATCCTTGATGCATCTTGGACTTCTTAGGAAATTCTGGCTACCTTCACCGAATGTGTTTCCTATAGGTCTTCATGAATGAGAGAGGAGAGAAAATCTCGACGCATTCACCTTTTATAGGCAACATAAGAAACATGGAAGAAAAAATTGGTCATATGCATGAATGAGTAGGCAACGTGACATGAAGCAAAATTTGCATGAAAGAAAGAATTGAAACAAACAACATGAATATGCATGAACAAATAGGCAACATATATGCAAATGAACAGGCAACATTGACAACATGTAAATAAAGAAAACAACCAAGCATCAATATGAAGTGGAAGTGAATGTATTGAGTCATTTTAGGCATCAGTTCCTCTCATCTTGAAGAAAAATTTGTACCTTTTTCATAAAGCAATGTACCTTAAATACAATTATAAACAAAGATTTAGGATTTTCAAGAGACATCTTTCATTTTTAGCGTATTTTAGATCAACTTCTTTCCTACATAAATATGAATATGTTCTTTCTCTAATTACAACATGGAAATCTAACTAAACTCCACTAGTGCATAAATCTACCTATATAGCTTGTGCTTTATTCTAATATGCCTCCTTAGCTTCCTTTGCCTTGCTCTTTTTCTGATGATGATTCAGTGACTTTACGGTTACAATCACTTTTTTGGGGTGGAAGAAAGTGGAAACTTCCTGATAACATGTAGCAGCTTCTTTTTTTTTTCTTTTTTTTTGATGAAGAGGAAAAATTAAACCCCGATACAAGGTACAACCATTTTTGATGACAGAGAATAGTCGTTTAAACTCCGATACAAGTGTTGTGAGATGGACTAAGGATGTAGAAACATGGAATAGCAGGAGCTAGGACTTCAACAATTATGCTTTCGATACATGATACATATGCATGTTTATATATGAAATTCATGTTACCAAAATAAACCTCCAAGTCTACATGCCCTATCTTTCCATAATCCTAGATTATAATCGATTTCTTAGTAGATAAATTACTACTTAAGATACAATTTTACACAAGTAGAGATTGCCCTTTTGACTCAAGTGATATGGATATGTAATGCAATGCAAAGACTGAAAAGAAACATGCATGAAGTGAAATTGCCAACAAGCAAGAATGAAAAAAAAGTGGAATGAACTTGAAAAAAACAAAGCGACATGAACTTGAAAAAGTAATTATATATGTGAATCGGCCTCATTGTTGTCATCTTCTTCAATGTCCTCATCCAAAATGTACTCATTATTATCACGTTTCTTGAATAGCTTTATCCTTTTACCTGCAATCAAAGTTTTTAGTGCAACACCATTTAATTCACAAAGAGCATATGTACCATTGTTGTTAACTTTTGATACAATGTATGGCTCAAACCACCGTTGAGTGAGCTTTTTGCATGCATCATATTGAGAGACAAATGTACTATCATAAATGAACACCCAATCTCCTACTTCAATGGGCTTAGGACACAATTGATGAGTTTTATCAAAATAATGATTGTTCTTCATTCGAGATTCTCTTAATTTTTCAACAGCATCATCAATTCTTAATTTACCTTGTTCTAATTGTTTAATGTGCAAACTCAAAAAATCATCAGTAGACGTGTTTTCAGACAAGGCAAATTTGTCCATGTAGAAATATGAGACTGAATTTGAAACAACAGTTACCTAGTAGTACCTGTGCACATCATTCTATCTGCCCAAAGTGCACAAGGTAAGAATCTAGGCCATTGTTTGATTTCACCGTTACATGCTTTAGATATGGCTTTCACAATAGGTGGATGCCCTCTCTCTATTTTACCATTGGCCTTTGGATTATATGTAGTAGTGAGAGACAAACGAATATCGTGATGTTCAGAGAACTCTTTAGCTTCTCTCTCATTTAACTCTCCATGATCGGCAACTACTTTCTCTATGTACCCAAAGCGACTTATGACATCGTCAAGCAAGAATTTACAAACATTGTAAGTGGTCTTAGATTGTAGTGCACGTCCCTCTACATGATTAGCTAAGTCTTCTCTTGCAAGTACAATGTAACACATTTTGTCAATACCTTTAGGCATAGTTACAAGATCTACTACCCACTTGTAGTAAATACAAGGTGGATAAGTAGGATGCAATGGATCTCTATGTTTGACTGACGAATGAAGTTGACAAGTAGAACATGTAGAAACCTAGCTACTAATGCCAACATACATCCTAGGCCAATAATAGGTACTTCTAATTTTTTCATATATTCCAAAAAATCCTTCATGACCTGCTGAAATCGTGTAAGAACATATTCATAGCACTCATCATATGAGCCACAGAATTAGTCGCTCCTTGAGGTAAAGTACACATTCATAGTAAGTCTAAAGGAGTTTTCATTATGGTTATGTCATGACTATCAATTGCTAATTGGAATTGATCATATCCGAAATATAAATCACTGATTGAATAGATAGAATGTCCTAAAAATGATTCAGCAAGCTCATTGATAATGGGTCCTTTTCCTACATTCTTTATGATGACTTTATTGACAGGTTGGAGATCTTGAATAAAACGTAGTTTCCCATTCTTTTTAGGCACAGTGAACCATCTATTTGAGTAAGGTGCAAAAGATGGCTCTAAAATTATCATGTTTATCTTCTCCTTAAGTAGTTTCATTAGCTCAGGTAAGTGAGCCTTTGGAATTGGTATAGGGTGAAGATTCCATGGAATAGTAAAGATTATCATGGGTGCAACTAGCTTAAGATCTGCACAACCAATCTCATAAGGATACATAGTAAAGGATTTTCATGGCTACATATGAATCTCTCAAATTTATCTCTCTCTGCTAGCAAAAGAAATTCATCATCTCTGCCAATTTTTACCTGTTTGATTGTCTCATCTGTGAATGTATGTCCTATGTTTTTCTTATCTCAAAGAACTGGATCGTTTTTCACGTCAATAATTTTTTCATTACTTCCTTGAGGTAATGGTTGAGCTATGGGTTTGATTTTTTTGTCTACAGTTTTGTACTTTGTTTCAACTAAGGCATCATGTGTTTGGTTAAATTTTGAGCACTTTTCAACCTTGAGAGCTTACTCATCAAGGGATGAAAGAAGAATAATATGGGAATTAGAACTTTGCTGAAGACATAACTCTAACTCCTCAAGAGTAGAGAAACAATGAGATGTCTCAATCACATGCTCAATGTTCTCATCATGTTCCATGATTTTGTTGGTTTTATAAATTTTGATCGTATATAGCTCCAAACATGAATCAAGGTGCACAATCACTACAAGCATGCTCACGACCCTGAGTAACAATAGGCTTCTTTCTAATTGACAATCCAATCCTAGGATGATTCACTCCTACCATCATGACTTGAAGTGATTGTATTCCATCCTTAGACTTAATCATAGCATAGGTAGACCCATCATCCATGGCTTTAGTTTCCATACATGGTGAGGTTGAATAGGTCCTAAGAAATTTTTATTACCATTTACTTCATCATCATCAAGGTCCTCTTCATCATATTCATCAAAGTTTAAGGCTTCATTCATAGCTTGATCTTGATCTAGAGAATCTTGCATCTCAATATCTAGATTTAGAAAAACCTCTTCCTTTTAATTAGGCCGTTACAGTTACCTTTAAGAACATGCTTTGCAATAGAGAAAACTTGTTCTAAAGACATAGTCACTTGACTCTTAGGCAAAATGTCATCTAAAATCTCCATAGGATCTATTTTTCTCTCAATTTTTGAAATCAAGATGGCTTTAGGTTTTCTCTTTGGTTTCTTTTGTTTTTGCTTAGGATCTTGTTTTTGTTCATGTTCTTGTGTTTGGTCTTCAGTTTCTCTTGATTGTTCTTGTTTCTTTAAAGGCTTTGGTTCCATTTTTCTTTGCTTTGTCTTCTTACCTTTTTGTTTCTCCTCTTGTTTTTGTTCATTGGGTTGTGGTTCTTGTTTTTAATCGTTGGGTTGTGATGTTTCCCCTTGCTCTATGATGGTTTCTATTCCCTCTGAGGTTTGCTTTTGAGTCACTCTTCTTTCACTAGGCTCAGGTTCATCTCTTTTTCATTTTTCTTCTACATTGGATATGTGAGAAATAAGAGAGTGATCTTCTATCGGTGAATCCCAAGCCATTATTCTCCGAATCTCATCTTATGCTCTTACTAAAGCCTCTACAGAAAAGTCAACCTCTTTTTTGGGTTTACTTGTTCTACTTCTTGTTCATCAAGAGCTTCTAGTTTCACCCCTCTCGTTCTTGCATCCATTATGGTTATATTTTCATAGTGCTTTTTCATTTCTCCCTTGCCATAATTTCCTTGCAAAGGTAGCCTAGATCGATAGTCACAGAATTTCTTGTCTATGTCTATTACTAGTTGTTGTTCATTAGCAACCTTCAATAGTTCACAATCTCTCAAAAAGTGCTCTAACAAATCACACCAAGGACACCTACGAGGGCCACGTACAAAACCATTTTGATTTTGAGGATTTTTATTAACTTGTGGTAGGAAATTCTAAAATTATGGATTTTTTTGATAAGGTATTGCTTAAACAAGATAATTAGGATTTTGATAAGACAATTGATGTATTTGTGGAGCTTGGGGAGCAGCATGTGGTACTTGTTGTGCAAGAGGAGCTTCCATAGTGTACTATTGATTAATTTGGGAATTTTGATTTTGAGGATTTTGAAAAGTTGTTTGAGAAGCGTGGGGATACATGTTTTGATACATTTGAGGATTTTGAACATGAGGATGAAGATGTTGCATTGAAGGATTATACATTGGAGGAACTTGATATGCTGGAGTAGGAGCTACTTGTGGATACTAATTGGGAGCTATAACATGTTGATTAGGCTCTTGAAAAGACATTGGGTTCATTTGATTTTGGAAAGTTTTGATGTAATTAGATTGTAAAGAATCTATAGTCTTGGCCGAATTGGATTGTGTAGCAATAAGACTTTCCATTTGCTTAGTGAGAATTTCCACTTGAGATTGTTTAGCTACACTTTTATTTGGCTCTACTTTAAAACCTTGACTAGGCTCCATCATTTGAGAAATAGGAGTAGCGTCAAAAAGCATAAGATGGGATTGTTGTCTAACTTGCTCTTTAGCTTGTGGAAGGCTAGCTTGAGGAAGACTAGTTTGCTCATAAAGCATGTATTGTCTTTGATGTCTATGGCCTACAACCTCTACTACTTTATGTACTTTTTGCCAATTGTCAGTAAGACCATAGCACTTATCCAGCTTTTCTAATCGTCGTTCAACTTCCCTATGAGTTTCAAGATGAAGAAGTTTAAGAAAATTGATCACAAGATCAGATTCCAAAGTTATCTTATCCTCATCAGGAAGTTGTTCAAAGCATCTAATACACTCATTTTGCAAGTGAGTAATAGAGCTACTAGGCTTTGGGGAATCGATCTATCATAAGAATCCATCCCAATTATGTTGGCTATAATCTTCAAGATAGAATTCTTTGAGCATCTCCTTTCTAAAATCACTCTGGAAGACTATCATATTGAGTGACATGGTTTATGATAGAGCTATCAACAATTCGTTCAAAGAATGATATCAAAAGATCTTCGGGAAGACCAAAAATCATAGCTTGCTCTTCAAACAAATCTAAGTAGCTTGTCATGTTGATGCCATTGAATTTTTCCTTCTCTCTCAACATAGAAGAGACTATTCTTTGGCCTTTTTCTCAACAATAAGGGATATAAATACTTCCTCCATCTTACGTGAATGTGCAAGTGATGCACGATGAAACAAAGGATATGGATCACAACCTCCCAACAAGATTAGAAGCAAATGCCACGAAGCGTTTCACGTCGGATTCAAATGTGGAGGTGATTGCAATCCAGGTGGATCGGGTCCAATCGTGGCCCACATAGAGTGTATGAAGCTAGTGAGTGTTAGAATGTTTATGTAATAAAAAATGTGAAGGTGAAGATGAAGTTGGGTATGGGGAGAAGAGATGTCATGATTTGATTATAGAAAGAGGAACATATGAATGCAAGATAAACGCATGAACATGAATGACGAGGACAAAAGAAACCATTCACATGAATCAATTCAGAAAGGAAGAATGGTCCAAAAATATGGAGCTTCTTAAACACTTTCCAAATTTAATTCATATTCATAGGTTCTTTTGGATGGAATGTATGCATGATGAGAAAAAAAATAAATACCACACACATGAATCCGTTTCAAAAGGAAAAATGGTCCAAGAATGAAACTTCTTATACACTTTCAAAACTAAAACAAATGCATGGGTGTTTGTGAGTGGTATGAATGCACATGGGTCATGATTTATGAATGAATTATTCTCTCAACCTCAATGGATCATCCTCACTAGTTCAATGCAAGACTGCGGAGCCTTCTCACACATAGAAAGAGATAGAAGGTGACATGTAAAAACATATAAGAGACTAAGAGACAAGAGACAAGAGACATGAATTAGAAGATATTGTTATGACATGCATATACATGAATGTTGTGAAACATCAAGCTAAGCATTCTACTGGTCAAAGGTGGTCTGCACGACCCTCTCATCATGATAGTTCAACCGAATGTGAGACGTAAGAGGATAGGTTCCACTTCATTGATCCTATGTTTTTCTAGGATCGTAATGTGTTTCTAAAGAACTCTAAGACTCAAAAAAACCATCTCTAACTCACTCATACGCTCCACTGAGGGTGATCAAAGAAAGAGAAACTGGGTTTATGAGTCTATCCTAGAGTGGAAGTCTAAATAAAAATTGAATCTAGGAACTATGCTGTTATTAGCCCACCGTGAATCCTCACATGCTCAATTGAGGGTGATCGTGTCAAGGAAACCATGTGCTAGCAAGGGCCCTATGGATGCCTAACAATGATGTTCTAGGAGTTTGGAGGGGGGTTTATATAGTTTTTTGAATGAATTTGGGCCCTTGGATCTAGAGAAATCCTCTTAACCCTAAGATCAACTGCTTTTCATTACAACCATTGGATTTATCAAATGGATGGCTAAGATTCGTTCTTTACATGATATCTAGGGCAAAGGGGAGGGGGGGGGGGAAATAGATGCCTTCATTCTCCACCATTGGATCTGGCACTGATCTGGCCCGTTGGATTAGTGCTGACATCAATTTGGATAAGATAAATTACTATTTTAGGAGAAACTTTGCATTATTGATCTTTGATCATAAAAAAAGCTTATCCGATGAAAAAAAATTGTGGATCCTCCTTGCTTTATGTTTTAGTGCATCTCCACCCTTGAATGTGAGCTCATCGTGACCGTACAACATGGTTCAATCATTGTTTGCCATGTGGTAGCCCTTCAAGCCTTCAATTTTCTTATTCTGGGAAACTGCGATGACCTTGAAAATTGGATTTTGTGCTCTTTGACCCTTCAAATATCATTTGATGAAGATGAAAATTTGTAGGGCTATGTTTTGAAAGGTCTCCTTTAGGAATATGTAGAAAAAACTCCCATGAGAATCTCCCTTATACAAGTTTGACTACATTTGGAAGTTTGCAAGATGGCGTTAATGTCTCTAGGAGGTTCTGATAGCCTTGAAAATTTGTACACATATGTAGCTGCATATGATCTTTATACATGTTAAACCATATGGCTAACAAAAATTCCTATACAAGATTTTATAGGGTCTAAGTGGAAAAATTATATTTTTTTACAAAATACACATGGCATATCAATGTGCTAGAAAATCCATTTCCATGTGAAATTTGGGCTATAGATTGCCTTTGAAAGGCTTTACAAGTATATGGATTTTCATGTGATTTGGAGACATTGAAATTTTTACCCTAATTTCCAAAATGTGACCATTTTTGACTGCTACCCTAGATTTGCTTGATTTTTTCCAAAGTTTGCATGTGAACTCCCTTCGAAATCCTTGATGCATCTTAGACTTATCAAGGAATTCTGGCTACCTTCACCAAATGTGTTTTCTGTAGGCCTTCATGAATGAGAGAGGAGAGAAAATCTTGACGACAATGGGTTACTTATCTTTCAACATTCTAGTGGTAATACATTTAGTATTGTGTGTTGTGCTGCAAGCTTCTTCTTCTTCCTTGTGTTGTTCGCGTTCCCACAAATGTCGAACTCCAAAGCTTCAAATGCTCATAGTAATCAACATGACTACAATTGGAAAAACTCCTTTTGAAGAAATGTTATAAATAGGGTTGAGTTTGTAAAATTCTGAAGAGTATAAGTAACAAGCAAGATATGCTTTTGGAATGAACTTAACACTCAACATAGGTACCCTTGATTTGTTAGGGCTGCATACAAATAGACCTTGAGAGATTAAAATTAAGATTTCACCAAAATCTACTAAACAAATACTCAAAAACTTTGTACACAAGACATGGACACTAATATCATTCAAATGAATGCTTAGCTATCCAGTTTAAAGCTATATAGAGAGAGCAACAATCTCTACAAGTTCACTGTTATTGGAGAAGATATAGAGAAATGGAGCAACACAATGATGACCCAAAGTGTATGTGGATTGCTTCAATGTAACGTACAAGTGATTTTAAGACTTATATAGACTCTTGAATTGTTCCATGAATTGTGCAAATGGATTTTTAATTTGAATCATGGTTGGATAGGTTGTTGAAGGGAATCGATTCACTCTCCAACAATCTAGGAAAATTGAAGATCTAATATGATCTACTTTTTGGTGATTGGTTGATTTTCAAGCTCAGGAATCTCAAAATTTGAGCTCTCCTTTTCTTCTTTTACCCGTATAAACCTCTAGGCTTTTACATTGGTAAATGATCCATAAAAAATCCTTATGAAAAATACCAAAAAAATGAGCACAAAGAAAAAGATCTTCAATGAGAAACTTTGGTACATTACACATGATGGTTTGATGAAGTAGAACAAATACACCTCAAGCATAGTTTAAGCTTGATGTTCCAACACCTTGGAGCAAGGATTTTTGTGATATAAATGTTGATATATTTTGGTAGTGATGTGTGAACACACTTAGGACCACTAGGGCACTTTTTCCTCTTTCCATGAGGTCTTTTCCCCTAGGTTGTATATATGGCTATAACTCTAAGGGGTTACTTATCTTTGTATATTCATTTGGTATTACATTATGTATTATGTTATTCTGCAAGTTTCTTCTTCTTCCTTGTGTCGTTTGTATGCTTCCACAAAATCCAACAATTGGTATCAGAACAAGCCACCACTAGGGCATCATCAACACCCCTCTAGTCACAGTCTCAAAATCGCACAAAAATTGGTGAGCATGCACATTCTCCAAATGCATTATCACAATGCTTGTGCACACAATTTTGTCCTTTTCTGTCAAAACATATATATATGGGTCTTGGTTTTTTATTACAAGTTCTTCAAAGTCTATTACATGTTGAGTAGAGCTCGATAAGGTGGTTTTGTTCAACTTTTCAAGATACAATCATTTTTCTGCATCAAGATGTTTAATCAGTAGCCATGGCTGAAAGCAATGACAAGACTATATAAGAAGAGCATTGGCTCATTGTCTTGTATTCTACACCAATTGCAACACTAGCTTTGGTCCCTCATTAGAGGTGGTGCTCTAGCACAGATGGGGCAGCCATGGTGCACTCTAGGAGCATGTTGAGGAGCAACTATGAAGTTCTTCTTGGAGAAGAGTGTGCTCACACTCTTGCTTATGGAGAGGACTTGCCCATCAGCAGCTTGGTGGTGTGGATCAGTCATCTACATAATGTATTTGAAGATTGTCTTCTACATGAAGATTTCGGTGTACTTCAAAGACATTGGATGGAGGTTAACATAAGATTTGCATCTTATGTTAAGAATTCAGGTACATATTCTCTTTATGCATGCAGGTACTACTTGGAGTTTATGGAGGCAGTGGCATCCATATCAGGAGGAGTCCTATTCGGCATATCTAAAGGAGAATCAGTACATGTATGCTTTATGCATATTTGGACGAGGTGTTAGAGAAGGTGGTTCACATGAGTATGATGATTTCTGACAGCAAACTTGTTAGCATTCTTTGCTAATTTTGTAAGTATGTGATCTTTTCACACACATATCTAATTTAGGGTCTTCCATAGCCTAAGTTCATATGAAGGTTTGCTGATTATCCGCTTTAAACTGATCCTTCCTCTTTCTGTCACTCATATTCACTTTTCTACAACCTATTAGGTCACACATCTCATATATATTCAGATTTTTTTCCATACATCTGAATATGTTTGTTACATTTGTACATCCACTCATCCATCTATTTTTGTTCACACAGAGTGGTTGAGGTTTTGACTCCCACATTGTAAATTGAATTTCGTATATATGATAGTGTGAGTAAGAAGTGGCTTATGTAACGCTTTACACATGTTGTCTAGTCTTTCTCTATCTTTGTCTCATCATTTGTATGATTAAGTGTGGTATGTTCATGTTTTGTCAATATTGGAAGATTGCTGAAATTTATGCTGTAGATCCTGGACATATGGAACTTGGACCTGTGGTATTAGTTATGGGCCTTCTAAATTTCCAACATTTGGTATCACAACATCTAGGTTCTCAGGTTCACAGGTTTCCAGTCTCCCAGGTTTATGACATATGATTTAAGAGCATCTTCTAACATTTGACATTTGACATACACACTTAACCTAGATGAGTAGAGATTTGAGAATTAGACAATTCTGTTACACGTTTATTCATCAGTGTGTAGTATGAAGTTGATGATCTGTTAGGAGCTGAATAATACTTTTGGAAGAGTATGGAAATACTTTAGAGAAGTATTATTTGAAGACCCAGACTTGATGAAGAGAAGGCTACTTCAAATTCAAGGAAGAACAATGGTTCAGGGAAGATGAAGGAACCAGATCAACATCAAATCATAGGTATCAATTTCTACTATCAGATTATCATTTACAGGTCATATCTTAGAAGAGAAGTTATGAAGAGATTTGAAGGATGCAAGGAGTGCTTTTATATACTTTCATCATTTGAAATTTAAAGGCTACATCCAAACAGGTATCTAGAGTTTTTTCTAGAGAGTTTTGAGAGATCTCTTTCATGGCAAAAAAGCTCATCTATGAAAAAAAATATGGAGAGCATTAGTTTTTTTTCAGCCAATCTTGTGTTGTAAGTTGGTTGGAAGTTTTTTTGCTCACATTTTACATCTAGAGAGGTAACTCTAGAAAGGAAATTCATCATTCAGAAAAAAAGGTTGGTGAATTCATTTATATCAGTCACATTTGAAGCAGAATTTTGATAAGAGATATGAGGAGATGGTAAAACATGATTCTATATTCACTTCCATTTGTATACCATGTTTGTTTTGTCTCTTGCTCTTAGCACTAGAGGAAGAGAAAAGTTCATTTGAAGAAGTCAAGAGTACTTGCTACTTCAAGATGAAGAGAACAAAAGGTATGGAAGAGAAGTTTGAAGATGTTGACATCATCATCAGGTGGAAGAAAGATGCAGAAGAAGAAAGTCCAACATTTCCAAAGGCAAAGTAAGACTTCCTTTTCTCTCATATTTTCCATATACTTTTCCTATTTTATCCTCTACATCCAAAGACAAGTCTACGAGAACATCTTGTGTGAAGATAGTTTAAAGAAGAAGTAGTTTCTTGTTTTGCATTATACTTGGTCATGATTTAGTAGATTTGACAAAGAATTGCATTGAGAGAAAGAAAAGCAACAATATTTTTAAGAAAACTTGTATATTTTGACTCATATGTATGAGTTATATATAAGTTGAAGATTTTGAGCAGGTAGCTATATATTCCCTCAAAGAATTCTTGGAGTTTTAATACAAAGCTACTTGGTATATGACAAGTATGACAAGTTGCAGAGAAGTATATTTCTTCTTTATCTAACTCTTGAGGTAAAAGAGTTATCTGTAGCAGATATTGAAGACTTGGGTTGAGGTTTTGTGTTTGGAAAAGGAAAATTCAGATTTTTGTTGTACCACTTAGTTGAAGAATCTACTTTCTATGATTGTCTTCACTTTTGCATACATGCTTGTATTCAAAAAAGGTGTTCCATCAGATCCTATCACTTGATTGAGAAGTGGAGTTAGCCAAAAGAAATTCAAGCAGATACTATCACATTTCACTCGGGTAGAATATGAAGTATCAACTTGCATCTTTTGGAGTTCTCAAGGTGAGAAGCTTGTCCACTTATGTTTCAAGTAGAAGTTGGAGATTCTTGGGAAGGATTTGGTTAAAGAAAAGTTTTACAACTTTATGTGAGAAGCATGGACACTTAGACACATTCAGGTAACAAATCAAACATTCAACCATGAAGGTTTGATGAGAGTAGATTCTACACAGGTATTTTGTTGGAGAGATCTTGATAGATCTAGACGGATCTTGTATGATCTAGGATGATCTTAAATGATCTTGAATGATCATGAAAGATCTTGAGTATTTATGAGTAAGATTTCTATCCTTTGTTTGAAAAGTTCTTAGCATTAGAGGAAGTAAGTCAAAGATTCAGATTCTATCAGATTTGTGTTGTAGAGAAATAGAAGAAGATACTTGTTATGTTGCAGAAGATTATGGATCCTAAAATGCTTTCAGCACGGTTTTTGTTATCATGTAATAGATCAGCTAACCTTATTGTTTAATATGGAAAGCTGAGGAAGAAACAGTGGAAGCTATTAGCAATTGCATAGTGCTAATAAAAAGGGTTTAGAGATTTTGTTTCAGATACAGGTATTGATCATTGAAGATCATATTTATTGAAAGAAGGAAGACATTCCAGATTTCATAAAGTCTGATATATTTGAAGAATTCTGGATATTAGTGTTAAATCATCTAGGCGGTGATGAAACATGAAGACTTATTTTCAGCCATATGTGAAAGAATGCAGATTCATACCTATAAGTATTCCAAGTATTTCTATGTCATGTATTCCTATATTTCCTTTGTCAATTTCTTTTTATGTTCCACCTTTGAAAGAAGAAGGAAGAAGGAGAATGTCTGGAGAAAGTTCCTATTAGGTGTTCCTATTCAGGAGAAAGTTCTAGAGTTCTATTGAAGATAATTTGATATTTCAGAAAGGTATGTTTCAGAGGTGCGCACATATATGTTTATATCAGGTTCTGAAGGAAAGAGGTATGAAGGACTAACAGGTATGAACAAGGATGAAGACATGATGAAATCATAGATACTATATTTTTTATGAGACTCATGAGTTGAGTTGAGTTGACTTGAGTACAGTCAGAGATGAACCAGTTAGTGTTCATAATACACTAATTTGTGAGTTGTTAGTCACAAGTCCTAGGATTCAGTTTTCGATTTTGTTCAGTGTATTTACATGACACAACACAAGTACGTTGAGAAACCTTTCGTAAGGTAAATGCAAATACGTGGATCCTATTGTATGTTTTCAGGTTTGAGAAGACGGGAGATAGCAGGTTCAAATTCAGTACTTGCTACATTTGTTGTCAAGCAAGTGATTGCTTGATGTGTACACTATTGGATATCTAGTTTGCATAATTTCTCAAATATTATGGTTCATATTCAGCAAGATCAGGTGTTTGAAATTTGAAGGAAAGTCAAATTCGGTTTTGGAGAAGACTTTTGAAGAAAAGGTTTGAAGGTCAATTTTAGGAGTACAAGTCTGAAGCTTATGAAAGTTTGCAGATGAATGAAGTTACATGTTTAGTTTAGTTTGTACCGATATGACATTGTAGGGGAGATTGTTGGAAAACATTGATTCAATGTCTTAATTGGTCAAAATTTATCACAGTATACAGTATCTGTAGAGTTGTCTACTACTCCCTCTTCAAGCAATCGGTGCAAGGCGACGTGGATAAAAGAACATCCTCCTATCAAATTGGCGCGGGTTCAAATCCACAGATGGCAACGGCAGCAAAAAGCATTAGTGAAGAAATATTTTGTTTTATCATGCTTTTACTTTATTAAAAGACGGACAACAGTACGATTCGACGATGGAGTTTCTCTTCGTGATTGCATTTTCAAAATATATGATCGCATGAGTTATGCTTTACATTGTGCTTTTCAAGATAGAAAACAAAACTATATAAAAAGAGCATTGGCTCATTGTCTTGTATTCTATACCAATTGCAACGCCAACTTTGGTCCCTCATTAGAGGTGGTGCTCTAGCACACATGGGGCAGCCATGGTGCACTCTAGGAGCATGTTGAGGAGCAGCTATGGAGTTCTTCTTGGAGAAGAGTGTTGCTCACACTCTTGCTTATGGAGAGGACTTGCCCATCAGTAGCAACCATCTACATAATGTATTTGAAGATTGTCTTCTACATGAAGATTTCAGTGTACTTCAAAGACATTGGATGGAGGTTAATGTCAGATTTGTATCTTATGTTAAGAATTCAGGTACATATTCTCTTTATGCACACAGGTATTACTTGGAGTTTATGGAGGCAGTGGCATCCATATCAGGAGGAGTCCTATTCAACATATCTAAAGGAGAATCAGTACATGCATGCTACATGCATTCAGATGAGGTGTTAGAGAATGTGGTTCACATGAGTATGATGATTTCTGACAACAAACGTGTTAGCATTCTTTGCTACTGTTGTAAGTATGTGATCTTTTCACACACATATCTGATTTAGGGTCTTCCATAGCCTAACTTCAAATGAGGGTTTGCTGATTATGAGTTTTAGACTGATCCTTCCTCTTTCTATCACTCATATTCACTTTTGTACAACCTATTAGGTCACACATCTCATATATATTTAGATTTCTATCCATACATATGAATATGTTTGTTACATTTCTACATTCACTCATCCATCTATTTTTCTTGACATAGAGTGGTTGAGGTTTTGACTCCCACATTGTAAATTGACATTTGTATATGTGTGTGAGTAAGAAGTGGCTTATGTAACACTTTACACATGTTGTCTAGTCTTTCTCTATCTTTATCTCATCATTTGTATGATTAAGTGTGGTATGTTCATGTTTTGTCAATATTGAAAGATTGCTGAAATTTATGTTGTAGATCCTAGACATATGGAACTTGGACCTATGGTATTAGTTATGGGCCTACTAAATTTCCAATAGAATTTAATGTGATTGTGAATGATAAGCAAAAATCAAATGAACATAATGTGGAGTTAGTGATGTCTTATGAATCCATTGAGATTCTTCAGGTGAATGATTTTTATATTTAAGCAAATATCTATGATATTGAATTCTTGTGTGTGTAATAATGACATCATAATCAAGTATTTTCTCTGGAACTAAAACTTTTGCATCCTCTTCAAGTAAAGGAGAGTCATCTAAAATAGGAATGAGTGGTAATGTTCCTTTAAATTACTTCAATAAACAAATATGAAAAGAATAATGTATATTCCAATGAGAACATATGTCTAATCTAAAATTTGAGTAATACCGAAAGGTACATAATAACGTGGTGTAAGTTTGACCTTAGGATGTTATGAAATATTTTTCAAATAGCATTTGATGATTCATAACCATACGAAATGATTTTCATTAAAATTTTTAGCTACTCTTTTCTTATTAACATTATGCATGTAACATTCTTAACTCTTTTTAATGTGCTCTTGAACCTCATGAAGTGTAGAAACATGAACTTGAGCAAAAGAATCAGCCATAGGTATGTTGGTTGGAGTAATAGACATGGGAGTGGGAAGCTTTTTACCATTAAAAATTTCATATGGTGCACGTCCAGTAGTGGTATGTGTTGTGTTATTATATGCAAATTGTAATAAAGGGAGCTTCTCATTCCAATTACTTCAATTATCTAAAGAATAACAATGTAATAAATCCAAAATAGTACTATTCATAGCCTCACTTTGCTCATTACTTTCAGGATGAAATGCAGAGCTAAACTCTATTTTAGAACCTAAATTTTGAAATTATGCAACCCAAAAGTGATTATAAAAACAAACATCTCGATATGAAAGAATAACTTTTGGAAAACCATGATGCGGAGAAATAAATTTGATAAATAACTTAGTATTTGGGGGTGCATAAAGAGTCTTTTTACAAGGAATGAAATATGCTTGTTTACTAAACCTATCAACAATTGTCCAAATCATATCATTATGTGATGAAATTGTAGGAAGGCCAGTAATAAAATCCATAGAGACTTGTTCCCATGGTCCACTAGGTATGGGAAGTGGCATTAATAATCCAAATGCTTTACCATGATGTCTTTTCATATGTTGACACACAATGCAATGGGAAACATCTTGTGCAATATCCTTTTCCATATTTTTGGCCAAAAGAAAAATTCTTTACATATAGATATAGTACTTTTAAGGCCCTGTGACCCATGTACGGTGGTTCATGCATCTCTTTCATAAAAAATTCTGTAAAACCTTATGTGATGCATAACTTCTGGTGCACCTTGATTAGAAATAATATGTCCTAAAATCTCTAAATCTTTTAGGAAAAAGTAGCTCTTTTCAAGATTGGCATAAAGTTTGTTTTTGCATAACAAATTAAAGATTGTTCCTAAATGATTTTCATGGTCATTTTCTTTCTTACTATAAACAAGTATATCATCAAAGAAAACAAGAACAAAAGTTTGATAATCAAGGAAAATGTTATTCATCATGTGTGCAAATGTAGTAGGTGCATTGGTGAGTCCAAAAGGTAGCACCATGATTTCAAAGTGACTAGTGTGAGTTTTAAAGTTAGTCTTATAAATGTCATTTTGTGTCATGCATATTTGATGATACCCAGATTTAAGATAAAAACACCTTCTCCATGAAGTTTATCTAGCAAATCATCTATCCTAGGAATAGGATATCTATTGTTAATTGTAATCTTATTAAGTGCTATATAGTCAATGCACATCCTATAGGTCTTGTCCTTGTTCTCTACTAAGAGAAAAGGTGCTCCAAAAGGAGAAGAAATAGGTCTTATGAGGCCTTTGTGAATTAAATCCTTAACTTGATCAATGATTTCTTTTTTATGTAAAGGTCCATGCCTATAAGGTGCTTTATGGGGAGGAGAACTACCAAGAATTAAGTATATACTATGATCAAGAGATCCCCTAGAAGATGGTAGCTTAGAAGGAAAATTAGCCATAAAACAATCCTCATAGGAGGCCATAAATGATTTATGTGCATTAGGAAGTTTATGTGTGTAATCAACTATGTTACTGACAAAATTAGTACATGAATTGTAACCTTTCCTAAATGCACATTTTACTTGAGTATGACTAATTAAAGAAAAAGGTTGGAAATCATGCATTGCAGACAAAAAAACATCTTGATTGTCAAACTTAAAATTCATGGTGTGTGTATGATAATAAATTCATGGATTATAATGATGAAGAAAAGGCAAACCAAGTATAACATCATAGGACTGCAAAGGAGCAATTAAGAATGCACGTTCATCTACATATGAAGCTATACAAATCCAAACATTATGTACTTCACTTGTAACATTATATCTATTTCCTTGAAATACAGCTTTAACTTTGTACATAGAAGGAAGTGGATGTAATTGAAGATTTTGCACTAGTGTATAAGAAATAAAATCATGCGAATTACCATCGTCATGTAAAATATTAACAACTTTACCATTAATAGTACCTTGCATACAAAGTAAAGAATGGAGAGAAATTTTGTTACCCAATGTACTTAGATCCTATTCCAATGCTTCTTCAATTCAATCAGGTTGAGTGTCTTCATGAACCACCTCCATGTTATGTAAACGAGCTCTGACAAGTTTCACCTCATTAGTTTCCAACCTACATTTAGCTTTAGTATGAAAAAACTTACGACAATGCCAACAAGTAATACATGGCCATTTTTGTTAAGCATCCATCGTTGTAGTTTGAGGGGTTGGAGGTTTGGTAGGATTTAAAGGAGTTGGCTTCTGGATGGGTGAGAAATTGGATTGAGGAGGGCATGGAAAAGTAGAGGAGCATTGAAAAGTAGTGAAAATAAAATTTAAAAGAAAATTAAGCTTGATTGGTGGTTTTCATTGATGCATTTATTGTAAGAGAATGGACTTGGTAATGGAGTAAAACTCTTTCTCAGCATCATGTGCAAAAGAAATAGCTTCATAGAGAGTCACAAGATGTAGGGTGTTGAAGTTGGCTTGGATTCCCATCTCCAAACCATCTTCATACTTTATTTGCAAGGTATCTTAAAAAATTGTTTCAAGAGAACAAATAAGTAGTAGTCATTACCAAAAGTGTTCAATGTAAGTTAGTAACAATATCTCCATCTTTCCATCCAAAAGTTTTCCATGCTTGATGAGCATGTAAGTGAAATTGGGGAGGAAGGAAGGACTCCTTGATCTTCTTTTGAAATGCATCCCAATTGGTAGGGCGATCGGTGGTAAGGTGCATACCATTCCACCATAACTGGGCCTTACCCACCAAATAATTAGTAACGAACTTCACTTTCTCACTTTTAGAATATGATTTTATCCAAATAAAAATCATCAAATTGAGAAAGTCATGAAAGAATAAATTTTCCATCTTTTCATCCATCAGATCATGAAAATTGGAAATTTCTAGCACCAATCTTGGACTACATGCCTTGTTCTTGAGCAGTCATAATGGCCTTCACCACCCTAACTAGGTTATTGTCATCACTTTCCAGTTGTTGGAGTGCAGCATCGTGTTCCTTCTGAGCATTTTGGATTTCTTGATGCAAAATTTCCAAATCCTGCTCATGCATTACCCCAGGTTGGGGGGATGTAATAAAATCATTGGTGTGAAGGAGGAACATTTCATTTAGACCAAATATAGCATTTATAGATGTGTTCACTAGGTGCCTCAAGTTTGCGCAAAGAGGGCACCATTTTAGATTTCTGTAGGTGTAACAAAGTAGAAAAAATTATATGAAGAAAGCGTGCATGCCAAAGCTTTGCATCTAACATAGATTGAGAATCTTGAACTGCATATTTTGAATCACCCGTAGATTTTTCATAATCTATGAGCTTATACATCCCATGACATAAAATACTAGAAGCAATAGTGACATTGCCATTTCACCATTCATGAACTATACATCTGTCATCAACAAATTTCACAACCAAGACAGTCTTGGCTAATGCTGAAACTGATAACAAATTTTCCTTGATTCCTAGAAAAAATAAAGCATTCCACAATGTAAAAGAACTACCATCAACAGTAGTCAGAATGATCTTACCAACTCCCATGATAGGATAAGAGGTGTTGTTGGTGCATGTGATAGTATTCCCTATAGGGGAAGGCTCAAGTGAAGTGAAGAAACTGCACTGTGACGTAATATGTTTGGTTGGCCCACTATCAAAGTACCAAACATATGAGTCTATTGCAGACATACATTGTTCATGATACGATGGTTCATAACTGCAAACAATAGTAAATGCCAATTCTTCATTCTGCACAAGATTTGCAGACTTTGATTTTGGTGTAGAGGCTTTTGAAACAACCATTCCAACCTCTTTTTCCTTTGCCTCTTTTGTAGTTAGTTTTGGACAACTCTTTATGACATGATCATTTCCTTTATAGTATTTGCAAAAAAGAAATATTTTCTATTTTCTTCTCATCTATGTGATCCTTCTTTGATTGTGTAGAAATAGTAGATATCTTCTTACTAGTAGATGAGATCCATTTATGTTTACCCTTTTGACTAGCCAAGAAAGCTTGATCTATAGCATGCATAATGGACCTCTTTTATGTAGACTAATCTTCTTGAAATAGAGCAAAGAACAACTCCTAAAATGTTACGGCATTTGGATTGCCTTTCATCATGAATTGAAGACTAGAAGCAAAACTTTGATACAAAAAATTAGATGCACCTCTATCACATCATACTTGTTTAGGCTCTCCTAGCGCTTATTTTGCATTAGATTGCTATGCTATGGCTACCTCTAGTCCTTGTGATGAGAATGCACCTGTTTTGTTTGATGAAGCACAAAATTCAGAAAATGGATGGTTGCCATACAATCAGAATATGATGCTATTATGAAAAATGGTACTTGGACTTTATTTTATCTGCATCCTTGCAAGAAGGTGTTAGCACTAAGTGGGTATACAAGTTGAACCATAATCTTGATGGAACACTTGAGAGGTATAGGGCTAGGCTTGTTGCAAAAGGTTATGCTCAAGAAAGAGGCACTCATTTTGATGAGACGTTTGCTCCCACATGTTCATGACTACTGTGCGTAGCATATGTGTGCTTGCAGCCCATCAAGGTTGGAATGTGCATCAATTGGACATTAAAAGTGCATTTATGAATGGTGACTTACATGAAGAAGTGTATGTGTTTTTAGCCTCATGGTTTTGTGTAGAAAGGGCATGAAAAAAAGTATGCAGATTGAGAAAGGCATGACATGATTTGAAGCAAGCACCATGTACTTGGTATGAAAAGATATATGCATGCTTGATTGCACATGGTTTTTGTTGGTGCATGACAATCATCAATTGAAGGATTATGAAGAAATGAAGTCAAGGAGTCAAGAGGAGAATAAATTTAGAAGGTTGAAGGAAGGATATTTTTCAGGAATCCAAAGATATGTACACATATGTACATTAGCTGACTTATACTTTTGTCTAGTCATAAACTTGTATATATTCATCTATAAATACTTTGGAAAATGTCGGGGCAAAGAGAGCAGAAGAAGAATAGAGAATAGGAAGGAAGAAATGAATTGTAGAGAGTGTCATTAGACACATGAGAAGTGAGTTGAATTCATCATCCTCACTTAGATGTAATTTTTCTGAGAAATCGAAAAATCTTGCGCCCGATATTTTGCTGTCTGCTCCCTCTGTGTTTAATCTTTTGAGAAATCCTTCTGCACGTATCTAAGTCCATAGCTAATCTATCTATGGCTAGAATTTCAGAGGTTAATTGCAATCAGGCTGAGAGAATTTTGGTTAGGAACATTCATATGTGAAAATGTTCTAAGAGTCGTCAAAACTGGCGCAGATTTCATCTTCAGAGAAATGGTCATTGCTCAGTCCACAGTGTAAAGTTTTACACAAGTGAGGGCTCAAAATCTAAGTTGGAAGGTAAGCCATCTATGGCTAAAAGATCTTGATCAAACAGGATTTACTTTGGGAGAACCAGTGTTAAGAAGTTGCAGGTGTCAAAGTCGCCATTGCAGAGAAGTTGTTTCAGACATAGGTAAAGTGTTTCACACATTTCTCAGTGTGTACTCAATCATTTTGAGAAATTTAACTTGGTAAAGTTGCGCAATCTCAAGGCGAAGTGTTGTACAAAGTTTTATCAAAAACTTTACAGGATTGATTAGTCAATGAGTGATTAATCTGCAGCAGACTTTTCAGAAAAGTGATTTCTTCACAGTTAGTCAAAATCTTGGTAATATGAAAGTATATCTTCAAAATTAGGAGGAGTCCAAAGTTATTCTTGGTCTAGAGGTGGTCTAATACCAAGGATAGCTTGTTCTTTTGGAGATTAACACTCTCCATCAGTGGTATCAGAGCAGGTTGTGTCAAAATTGAAGTGAAGAAGACTCCGACTACTGCAGAAATACAAACCTTTACATCTTGAAGGTGCAAAAGGATAAAGGTTGAAGAAAACTTGAAGGAAGACACGTTGAAGCTATCAAAAGGATCAGAAGGAGTGAGATTCAAAGTAAAGGTACATTTATTTCTCAAAAAGATTAAAGAATTGACAATACAGGTAAAGAAACAATGGGAGATAGTCTCCAAATTGAAAAGTTGGATAGAGAGAACTATCCAGCTTGGTCTATGAGGATGGAAGCTCATCTTATGACCAAAGATCTGATAGGATACATCAGAGGAGATGAAGAAAAGCCAGAATTCAGAGATCCTAGTGTTCCAACTAGGGAGGAGCTTGCAGACTTGAAGAATTGGATGAAGAAGGATGCTCAAGCAAGGAGCATAATCTACATGGCAGTCAATGACTATTTGCTTCCTCACATTAGAGGACTTGAAAGTGCATGTGACATTTGGAATGCTTTGGAGGAGCATTTCCAAAACACAACCAAATCAAGGAAGGCTTCACTATGGGCAGAATTTACTACCTTCAAGAAGAAGGCCTCACAATCAATCTCTGATTATGTGACAAAGATGAAGGACATTGCAGATTCTCTAGGTGCAGTGGATGAAGATATTGAAGAAGATAAATTGGTAAGACAAATTCTCACAGGGCTAAGAGGAGATGAGAAGTGGAAGCCTTTCATTTTATCTACAGAACTTTCATTAGATCACTTTACTCCTGATTTGAATCAATTGTTAGGTCATATGCTAACTTTTGAGAATGATATCAAAGGAGATGTTGATAAGAGTGCAGGTCATGCAATGTACTCTAAAGACAAGAAGAAAGCTAACAAAGGAAAGCAACAATCAGGAGAAGAAGAAGGTACTTCAAACCAAGCAAATTTCATGAGAGGAAAAGGAAATGGCAGAAGTAGAGGAAGAGGCAGACACAACAAAGATAATGCAAGAGCTTGTTGGATATGTGGTAAGACCAATCATCTATCTCATGATTGTTGGCACAATAATCAGAATAATAGTAATTATCAGAACTTTAATCAAAGAGCAAGAGGTGGTAGATTTTAGAGAGGAAACTT
This sequence comes from Ceratopteris richardii, assembly GCA_020310875.1. Classification (NCBI taxonomy): domain Eukaryota; kingdom Viridiplantae; phylum Streptophyta; class Polypodiopsida; order Polypodiales; family Pteridaceae; genus Ceratopteris; species Ceratopteris richardii. Next base: position 33,280,366 of record CM035413.1, on the reverse strand, counting down.
CAGAGGTAGAGGTGGTAGGAATTCTTTTGGAAGAGGTGGAGGAAGAAGCTTCCAAAATCAATCCTATAATAACACCTACTACAACTATGCATCAGATCAGAAGGAGGACTCAACTCTCATTATGAATACATGTGAAACCTCACATGAGGACATGAGAGTGTTTTATATTGATTCAGGATGTAGTAACCATTTAAGTGGAAATATTGCTTTGATGACTGACCTAGATCATAATGCAATTAATCATACAGTTCAGACAGGTGATAATACAAAGCATAAGGTAAAGTTAATTGGTTCAGTCAAAGCTAAGGATGGGAGCACTCTTCTGAGTAAGGTTCTTTATGTTCCCACAATCCCAAAGAATTTGATCAGTGTAGGTCAAATTGTGGAAAAAGGATATGAGGTAAGGTTCACCAATGATGGAGTTTATGTTGAAGACCCTAGTCAAGGGTATAAACAGGTTATTACAGGAAAGAAAGAAGGAAGGCTTTTCACATTGAAGGTACAAGGAAATGTTGGACATGCTATGTTCACATATGGAGAGCAAAAGTTGTCAGAATTGGATCTTTGGCACAAAAGACTTGGACACTTCAATGAAAGAGGTATCAAAGAAATGATTAATAATGATTCAGTGCTTGGGTTGCCTAACATTGCAGGTCAACACATGACATACAGATGTGAGGCATGTCAATTAGGTAAGGCTCATAAGCAATCCTATTCCAAGCATGGGTTTATGTATTCAGAAAGACTTGAATTGGTGCATACAGATGTGTGGGGTCCTTCAAAGGACTTTAGTATAAATGGTTCAAGATATTATGTCATATATGTTGATGCTGCTACTAGATGGATCACAGTTTATGTGATTAAAGAAAAGTCAGAAGTGTTTAATACATTTAAACACTATCATGCATATGCAGAAAGGATTACAGGTCAAAAATTGAAGAGATTAAGATCAGATGGAGGGGGAGAGTATTTTTCAAATGAATTCAATGATTATTTGTGGAATGCAGGTATAAAGAGAGAAGTTACTTGCAGGTACTCTCCTCAACAAAATGGGGTAGCAGAAAGAAGAAATAGGACTCTTGTTGAGTTTGCAAGGTCCATGATGAAAGAGAAGAATTGCCCAAATTATTTGTGGGCAGAGGCTGTAAACACAGCTACTTATTTGGTCAATAGATTACCTTGTAAAGCTTTGCAAGGTATGACACCATATGAAGCTTGGTGGGGTAAGAAACCTACCTTGGATCATTGTAGAATATTTGGATGTTTGGCATATGCATATGTGCCATCTCAATTGAGGCATAAGTTGGAGCCTAAGGCAGAAAAGTATGTATTCATTGGTTATGATGATAAGCAAATGGGATACAGGTTGTGGAGTCCATCCACAAAGCAATTCCTTGTATCCAAGGATGTTACATTTGATGAGCAAGGTACTTGGTATGCAGGTCAATTTAATGTACATGCAGATGATGAAGAAGTAGTGGATCAAAGAAAAGGTAAAGCAAATATTCAATTACTTGATGAAAGTGAGAATAATGAAGTACAGGTTGAAGTTGAAGAGAGGCCAAGGTTTGATCCAGAATGTGATGAACCAGAGACTTCAAGAAGTGCAGAAGTTAGGAGGTCATCTAGGCACAAATGGCAACCTACAAGGTATAGTTATGACACTTCATTCTTGACTACTAAAGATTATGCTTATTTAGTAAAAGCAGATGAAGATCCATCTACATATGATGAAGCCAAAGGCAAGAGAAATTGGGAAGAAGCCATGCAAGAGGAGTATGATGCATTGATAGAGAATCAGACTTGGGATCTGGTTCCTAAACCTAATAGCCAGAAAATTATTGGATGTAAGTGGGTTTACAAAACAAAAAGATTTGCAGATGGAAGTGTGTCTAGATACAAAGCTAGACTTGTTGTGAAAGGGTATGCACAGACATATGGAGTGGACTATGATGAGACTTATAGTCATGTGGCAAAGATGACAACAATCAGAACCCTCATAGCAATTGCTACTTGTAAAGGTTGGAAGTTGTCTCAATTAGATGTTAAAAATGCTTTTTTGAATGGTTATATTTCAGATGAAGTTTACATGGAGCAACTAGATGGGTTCAAAGATCAAGTGAATCCAAATTATGTGTGTAAGCTCAAGAGAGCTTTGTATGGACTAAAGCGAGCCCCAAGGGCATGGAATTATAGGCTTGTAAAATTCTTGAATGATCTTGGATTTCAAGCATCAAAAGCAGATAGTAGCTTGCTAGTCAAAGCAAGTGAAGATGGATTCATTTATGTGTGTATTTATGTTGATGACATAATACTTACAGGAACAGATGATAAAGGAATACAAATGATCAAGAAGCAGATGGAAAAAGAGTTCAAAATCAGTGATTTGGGGAATCTATCATTCTTTTTGGGAATGGAGATTTCTTATACTCAACATGGAGTATATGTGACCCAAGAAAGGTATCTTAAAAATTTGCTAACCAAATTTAAAATGGAAGATTGCAGGGTTGCACCTACACCTTTGGAAGTGAACCATAAATTGTCTAGGTTTGGAGGAGAAGAGTTCAAAGATATGAAACTCTATCAAAGTTTGGTTGGTAGCTTGATTTATGCTACATTGACAAGGCCTAATTTGTCATATGCAGTAGGTGTGCTTTCACAATTTATGCATTATCCTAGAAAGGAACATTGGATTGCAGGACAAAGAGTACTTAGGTACATCAAGGGTACACTCAGAGAAGGGTTGTACTATGGATTTACTTCTGATACAAGAGTGAAGATATATAGTGATGCAGATTGGGCAGGTAATGTGGATGATAGAAGATCAACACATGGATACTTGTGCTATGTAGGAGACAAATTGATTTCATGGTGTTCTAAGAAGCAACATACAGTTGCTTTGTCATCTACAGAAGTAGAATACAAAGGTATGGTGGAAGCTGCAAAGGAGGTAATATGGCTAAAGACACTTATGAAGGTTTTTGATGTGGTTCAAAGTACTCCTATTGTTTGTGGAGACAACATGAGTTCTTTATACTTGGCAGCTAATCCTGTGTTTCATGCTAGAACTAAGCATATTGAAATACAGTATCATTTTCTGAGAGAGAAGGTTATTGATAAGGAGATTGAAGTCATACACACTCCCACAAAAGATCAACTTGCAGATATGATGACAAAAAGTCTAGATGGACCAAAGCTACAAAGATTCAAGGATATGGCAGGAATCAAGAAGATAGAGAAGAACCTCAATTAATGATTGAGGGGGAGCTGTTGGTGCATGACAATCATCAATTGAAGGATTATGAAGAAATGAAGTCAAGGAGTCAAGAGGAGAATAAATTTAGAAGGTTGAAGGAAGGATATTTTTCAGGAATCCAAAGATATGTACACATATGTACATTAGCTGACTTATACTTTTGTCTAGTCATAAACTTGTATATATTCATCTATAAATACTTTGGAAAATGTCGGGGCAAAGAGAGCAGAAGAAGAATAGCGAATAGGAAGGAAGAAATGAATTGTAGAGAGTGTCATTAGACACATGAGAAGTGAGTTGAATTCATCATCCTCACTTAGATGTAATTTTTCTGAGAAATCGAAAAATCTTGCGCCCGATATTTTGCTGTCTGCTCCCTCTGTGTTTAATCTTTTGAGAAATCCTTCTGCACGTATCTAAGTCCATAGCTAATCTATCTATGGCTAGAATTTCAGAGGTTAATTGCAATCAGGCTGAGAGAATTTTGGTTAGGAACATTCATATGTGAAAATGTTCTAAGAGTCGTCAAAACTGGTGCAGATTTCATCTTCAGAGAAATGGTCATTGCTCAGTCCACAGTGTAAAGTTTTACACAACTGAGGGCTCAAAATCTAAGTTGGAAGGTAAGCCATCTATGGCTAAAAGATCTTGATCAAACGGGATTTACTTTGGGAGAACCAGTGTTAAGAAGTTGCAGGTGTCAAAGTTGCCATTGCAGAGAAGTTGTTTCAGACATAGGTAAAGTGTTTCACACATTTCTCAGTGTGTACTCAATCATTTTGAGAAATTTAACTTGGTAAAGTTGCGCAATCTCAAGGCAAAGTGTTGTACAAAGTTTTATAAAAAACTTTACAGGATTGATTAGTCAATGAGTGATTAATCTGCAGCAGACTTTTCAGAAAAGTGATTTCTTCACAGTTAGTCAAAATCTTGGTAATATGAAAGTATATCTTCAAAATTAGGAGGAGTCCAAAGTTATTCTTGGTCTAGAGGTGGTCTAATACCAAGGATAGCTTGTTCTTTTGGAGATTAACACTCTCCATCAGTTTTGAGAATAGTCCAACTGAGAGAACCTTATATGTTAAGTGTGCAAATGATGTTCTTCTTATCATTGTTTTCTATGTTTATGACATGTTGCTCACTGGTCCTAATGAGAAGCATATCAATGATTTTAAGGCTGATTTTCATGCCTCATTTGAGATGTCACATTTGGGGCATTCACATAATTATTTGAGCATTGAGTTTATGCACGATGATGGTAGAATAGCTTTGTGTCAAACAAAATATATTGACACATTATTGCAGCATTTTGGCCTTGAAGATTGCAAACCTATTGTCACTTCTATGGAAACACGTTTACGGTTGAGTCTTCATGATGCTAGAGCAGCATTTGATGTTGTTCTCACTCAATCTGCTATTAGATGCTTGATTTACTTATGCAGAGCTCGACTTGATGTTCATTTTGTTGTCTCACACATGAGCAAGTTTATGCATTTTCAAGTCCTCAAGCATTGGTAGGTGGTTAAACATATCTTTTGCTACTTGACTAGTACCCAACTACTTGGATTGTTTTATCCCAAGAGAGGATCACTACTACCAGATTTACATGTTTTGTTTTTTACTCTCATTGGGTTGGTTGCTATGACACTCATGTGTCCACTAGTGGTTTTTGCTTCATGTTTGGTAGCTCATGCATATCTTGGTTGAGCAAGAAGAAGCCTACTATGGCCACTTTTAGTTGTGAGGCTGAATATAGGGCAATGGCAACTAAGCTAAACTTGGGTGAATTGAAAATATTGAGAGTGGAAACAATACATAAACTATCTAGATTTAGTGTTAGGTAGCCACCACGCCCGTACGTAAACCCATAGTACCTAATATTTAAGTGAAATGAAAACTAAAACCAATAGGGGTGCAATGAAAATGAAAACAACACGTATTAATCCAAAATTGTAAATGGACTTGTTTACTTATGGGGCAAAGATAATCACTAATATATTGATGATAATTTTTTAAAGGGTTTCTTTATCTCCACACAATGCCATAGAGAACTAAGTTGTTAATGTATTATCTTGAACCTACCACTCCTTAATTGTATTAGCATGTTACACGCCCCCTAATAGCACGCTACACACCTTATGGAGTGGTGGAGGTAATACCGTAAATTTATAGTATTAGCTTAATCTCAGAGAGCCTTAAGGCTTAAGATAATTCCTATAGCTGTCAAACTAAAGAAAACCTTTTAAGAATTTTCTAATGTTCAATAGTGAAAGCACCAAAGAAAATGCATATTCCATTAGGGATGAAGCTAAACATTAATACCATTATGGTAAATGCTTAACAAATAGTGTTCTACTTGGACACTTTTGTGTGGAGTGATGGCTAATATTAAGAGATGAGAGGATCTTGGCAAAAGAAACTACTCTAGACAAACTTAACTATCTTTAGAGAACTTTAATATACTCCCTAAGCTTCCAAAATATGCATTTAGATCACCATAGTACTTTGGAACATCATTCTCAAAACTCTATGCCAAGAGAGATAAATGTGTAGATATCTATTTGGGAAATCCTTCTATTTATGGATGAAGGCACTCAATATTTCACTCAGATCGTACAACCTATTTGGAATTGACACAATAACTTTTTCAAACTTTCAAATAAAGTTTTGAGTGATCTATAAAAATATGTTTCATGAATTTAGGAGGACTATAGCACGAGCAATGTGAATAAGAAGTCAAGGGGGTGCTCCTAACTTTTTAGGAAGATGAAGATGCACAGACACAATCACCTTGTTTTGTTGATAGCTCAAGATCTACAACTCTGATGACTATCAAGCTTTTTAGAAATTCTCACCTACCTTACAATCAATAGATTAGATAACATGACCATATATGGAGATAGATGACTTAGAAACATTGATAGAATTTACTCAATGCCTTGTAACAGTAGAAAGAGATCAACATAGCTACAATGGGAGAGTGGAGGACTTCACTGCCTTCAAGGAAAGTACATGAACTACTCAAATAAATTTGATGATCAGCCTACCTCCCACGACTAAAGTTACTAGTGTATAAATACATTTTTTTGCTCATAATTGTTGGTTGATTCTACCTAAATTTGTGCATACTTTTGGGAGTTTATTTTGAACTTGAATTCAAATGTACAAGTGCAATTTTTTCTTCAATATAGCCATGAGAATCTCTACAAATATCCTCTTTACTTTTGACTAAGATAAACCATGACATTAGCCTTATAATTCATTGAATGTATACAGGCATATGTACAAGATTATGCCTCATATCATGTGAATTCCTAATTCATAAAAAAAGCACTTAGATTATTTCAATGAACTAGAATCTCCCCCTCCCCCTCAATCCGAAGATTCCTGAGTCTTAAATCCATTGATATTTCTTGAACTCCAATCATAACTTTGAATTTGTTTATCTTCAATCTATTCAATGTTTTGGCCATCATATCTGCACATTGTTGTTGAGTTGATACATAAGAGAGTTTAATTTCCTTGCTTGTGATTTTCTCCCTAACATAATGATAATGAAACTCATATATGTTTGTTCCTAGCATAATAAATCACACTTGCTGCAAGGTGTAAGGAACTTATAGTGTTTGCAAAGAGAGGAGGAGTGGAAGACTTTACAACCAAATATGATTATAATGTCTTAATCCACATGGCTTCCTGAGTTGCATTTGCTAAACCTCTATATTCAGCTTCATTAGATGAAAGAACAATAATTGGTTGCTTCTTGGTTGACCATGGAATGAGCTTTGTACCTACAAATGTAAGATAACCTAAAGTACTCCTCCTATCATCTTTTGAGCCTACCCAATTCGCATTCGAGAAAAGCTTTATAACACATCTCGATAAAATAAGCCTTCATTTATGGTTCTCTTTAGATACTTGAGTATCCTTCTAGCTACTTCCATGTGTGGCTTCTTATGAGTATGCATGAATTGGCTCAAAACACTTTCACTATAGCAAATGTCCAGCCTAGAGAGTACTGCATAATTCGACATTCCCACGAAGCTTTGATACCTTGTTATATCTTTAATTACCTCACCTTCATGAGCACTTATTTTTTAATACCTCTGTGGGTGTACCTACAATCTTATCATTCTCCATCTTGAACTTGGCTAGCATGTCCTTGAAATAATTCTTTTGAGTAAGATACATATCCTTCTCAGTGTACACCACTTCCAAACCAAGGGAAGTATGTGAGGTGCCCTAGATCACTAATCTTGAATTCCTCCTTCATATGTAGCTTAATCTTCCAGATACCTTCATCATCATCACCTGTGAGTATTATATCATGATCTTGATAATGTTCCTCTTGATAAAGAGTGAAGGATTTGCTTCATGGGTACCATAATTGAAAAAAGCAACATTCTTGGTGTCTTGAAATTAAAATGTGAACAATCTACCTAATTTCACTCCCTTTTCTACCCTCTTGAAATCTTGATATGCATCCTATACATAGGCTTCATGTTTGGTGAACCTCACCTCCAAAACTTTCATCAGACAAAATAGGTGCATTCTCATCACAAGGACTAGAGGTAGCCATAACATAGTAATCTGATGCAAAAGATGCACTAAGAGAGCCTGAACGAGTACAATATGATAGAGGTGCATCTAATTTTCTATCTAACAAAGTCTGCACCAACCATTTGGCATAGTTTTTGCCTCCTCTATATCAGTCCTCTCATCAACAAGTGCATCGTGTAAATCTACATCAGAAATGGAATGATCCACATCATCACATGAAACCTGTAAAGGCTAGGAAATTGCCTCATTCAAACCAACACTTGACTATCTACCTCTAAAAAGAGGCGGCAAAGTGTCATACACATCTCTGGACTAACAGAAGTCTCCTTGGCACATGAAAGTAATAGTTGAATTGCGTCTTCCACAAAAACAACATCATGGATATCCAAAATGTGTTTAGTATGTGGATGATATAGATGATAGACTTTGCTTTCTAAATTGTACCCAAGAAAAATACATTTCACTACTTTATTATGTTAGAGAACTAGACAAACATTCAACTAAACTTTGAGGAAATGAAATTAGTCCAGCGTTTAGGAGTTCATAGCATTTTTTTTGAAGAGAACATAACCTCATCATAAAAAGACTTCCAAGAATTCAACAACTTATGTGAGCATATTGGACCTCAAAATGTACCTCAAAATGGCTTCTCTTCATAAACCATCTCTGGGAAAATCTCTTCGAATGCTGCTAAACTTCTAAGATAAAGTTGAAAAATGAGGCTTAAGCAAAAACTAATGCACCTAAAAGGTAGTACTTAATTTATGATTAAGGTTTTATGATTTATTTATCATCAAAGGTGTATAAGTGCTCTCTCATAATACTTGTCAACACTATTTGGCATTGGAGGGCGACAACTTGTAGGTAACTTGGGTGATGTTTTTGAAACTTTTGGGTATGTCACCTCGAGTGATTCTAAATTTCACTTGTAGCCACGCCCTTGAACTTCATGATAAGAGGCCCCCATGCTTTATCCTCACTCTTATCTCGCTTGAGGTAAGATCGTTGCTTCAGATTAGAGCTTTTCCTTTTATATTTGTGATTTCTTTTACCTTTATGATTAGGAATTGTGGAATCGCATGATGAGATTTTATTGCTTGAGTTAAAAGGGTGGTTGTATAGCCCCAACATGAGGGTTGTGAATGCATGTATGAGACTCGTGTGGCAAGGTTCAACGGGAGCATTATCCATTGTCAGGCTTGAATCAAGAACTTGTTTAAGTGTGTATGTGCATTCACCCTCATGTGCCCCTCATGCAGGACCCACTTGAATTTAAGATTGTTGTTCTTGACAAGAAACACTTTATGATGCCCAAAGGGTGGGGACCTCTTATAGTTGGAGATTTTTTTGCCAAGGAGAAACACAGACTTCTCTATCGACCACTCTTTAGGAGGGTGTCCAAAGTTTCAAGCACACCATTCCCTCCATATCTTCAAGAGGGTTTCCCCTCTTATAGCATTCCAAAATGCCATAGAAAAACCGATCGCTTTGCCCAGAAGCGCTTGCTTCGAGGTGATTTGTTCATGCAACCTCAAAATATTTCCAAGAGTCTGTCAGAGCAGGAGGGACTTGGAGCACCCAAAAAAGATGTGACTCAGATCCTCGAAATTTGCATGTTATAGGAAGCATCATTTCTTTGTTTTATGTATGATTGGGATGGGAAGTTTAAGCATCTCAAAATAAAAAGAAAAGAAATATCAGATGGAGACGTTGAGGTATTTCAATTGGCTCTAAAATCATAAAAGTTAGAAGACGGTCGTCAATATATAAGAGCTCAAAGGAAAACAATCATCCAATTTAGGATGCTCGCATGAGAGAAAAGAGAAAGGCGACACCGAAGTTGGGTAACTCTTTTGACACTGATGGAGAGTGTTAATCTCCAAAAGAACAAGTTACTCTTGTATTTAGAGCACCTCTATAACAAGAATAACTCAAACCTTCTCCAATTTTAGAGGATCCATACTCAATTATCAAGATTTTGAAAAATCTGTGAAGATGATGACTCTACAGAAAGTCTGCTGCACATATCTTTCTCATTGAGCTATCAATTGTGTAAAGTTTTTTATGAAACTTTGCACAAGGTGTTGCCTATAGATTGTGCACCTTCTCCAAGTTGAATTACCCCAAAAGATTCAGTATAACTTGAGAAATGAACTCAACAAGTTACCTATGTCTAAATTGCCACCCTGTAGAGTCGACTTTGATACCTGCAACTTCTAAGACATAGTTCTCCAAGACTAGAACCCGTTTAAGTGAATGCCCCACAAGTGGCTTACCTTCCAACTTAAAGATTGATTGCTTGCTTGCTCTAGAATTTAAACTGTGGAGTGAGAAATGATCAAATCATTGACCATCGAAAATGCGCCTTCTGCAGTTTCTCTTCTTTCATTTACACATGTAAATGTTCCTACACTCAATTCTCTCAGCCTAATCACAATTAGAAGCTGAAAATTTGTACAGAGGTCAATCACCTATAGACTTAGACTTGTACAAAAACATTTCACAAAAGATCTAATACAGAAGGAGAAAACTCAGAAACATCGGGCGCAACATTTCCTTCATTTATGAGAATTTTACATCTAAGTGATGAGAGAGTCTTAAATCACATCTAGGATGGCTAAAAACCTCATACAACTTCTGGTTACTCTATTCTCATGCTCTCTCATACTTGCCCCACCATTTTCATAGTATTTATAGGCAATCATTTACAAACTTATGACTATTCATAAGCATAAGTGACCTATATCTGAACTAATGTACATATGTGTACATATCTTTCAACTCCTAAATGTAAACTTCTTATATGCTTCAAAACTTGATCTTGTCTTCATTCTTTGACTTCCAAAACTTCAATTGTTGATTGCTCTGCACCAACAGCTCCCCCTCAATCATCAATTGAGGTTTTCTCTATCTTCTTTATACCTGCCATGTCTTTGAATCTTTGTAGCTTTGGTCCGTCCAAGCTTTTGGTAAGCATATCAGCTATCTGATCTTTTGTTGAAATATGTATGACTTCAATCTCTTTATCCATCACCTTCTCTCTTAGAAAGTGATACTGAATCTCAATATGTTTGGTCCTGGCATGAAAAACAGGGTTAGCAGCTAAATACAATGAACTCATGTTATCTCCATATATGATAGGTGTACTCTGTATAGTGTCAAAACTCTTCATCAGAGTCTTAAGCCATATCACTTCCTTTGCAGCTTCAACCATGCCTTTGTACTCTGCTTTTGTAGATGACAAAGCAACTGTATGTTGCTTCTTTGAACACCAAGAAATTAACTTATCTCCCACATAACACATGTACCCATAGGTTGACCTTCTATCATCTGGATTACCTGCCCAATCTGCATCACTATAAATCTTGATATTTGTATCTGATGTAAAACCATAATACAAACCTTCTTTGAGTGTACCCTTAATGTACCTCAACACTCTTTGACCTGCAATCCAATGTTCTTTCCTAGGACAATGCATGAATTGGGACAAAACCCCAACTGCATATGATAAATCAGGCCTAGTTAATGTAGCATAGATAAGACTACCAACTAAACTCTGATATAACTTCATATCCTTGAATTCTTCTCCACCATATCTGCTCAATTTGTGATTCACCTCTATTGGAGTAGGTGCTATCCTGCAATCATTCATTTTAAACTTGATTAATAAGTTTCTCAAATACCTTTCTTGAGTCACATACACTCCATGTTGAGTATATGAAATCTCCATGCCCAAGAAGTATGACAAATCTCCCAAATCACTAATTTTGAACTCTTTCTCCATTTGCTTCTTTAGGCTTTGAATGCCTTTCTCATCTATACCTGTAAGAATTACATAATCAACATTCCTCCCTTGAAGATAATCCTCCATCCTTAGAGACCATGCTGGGTAGTTGTTTCGATCCAATTTGTCAATTGTTGATCCCATGTTGCTTGACTATGCTCTGATACCACGTCTGTGAAGAGAGATGGTGGATGCAATCCAAAGATGAGTAGGTGCTGCTACAACCAGCTTCCCACCAGCCAACTGAGACTTCAGAGTTTATTAGTAGACCCTTTGAGCTTCCTAAATCCACCAAAATATCAGCCAAGTACTTTGGAACATGTATCCCAAAAGTTTAAGTCAAGACAGACTAGTTGCGAAATGACTAGCTCCCAAAACTCGCTATTTTGGGACATACACTTGCTAGAAAAAATGAACAGTGATCTCAACCTGGTAGGAATTAGAAAACTTCCTTTTGGGCATAGAAAATAGACTTAGCAAGCTTCCCAATCCAAGTTAAAACACTTCAAATGATGGACTGAGCACTGAGAACAAAGTTTTACAAAGTCTGGAACATGCCCGCCATTCTCGGGGCTCTGCAGAGATAAACCAATGAGCAGTAAATTGCAGATATCTTCAAAACTATGAATCCAATGATGATGAAAATTTATAGGTAGAAATCAGACCGTGAGGGCTATCCAACGCACATTAAAACACTGAAAAAGGATTCGTAGAACTCGAGATATGACCTTCTGAAGGTATTGCTCTGAGTGAGTATAAGAGAGAACAAAACAGAGAAGTAGATGATGATAAATGTATAGATTCACATATGATTACAACCACATTGGCAATGAATCTTTGCACAATGGGAGTAGAATGATAGAGCTATGGATTAAGCTCTTCAATCTCTACAAAATGACATGAAGTGGTCACGTACACGGCTTGCTAATCGCCTCTTCCTTCTTGCTCCTTTTATAGCCATTCTTGGAGGGAGTTTTGAATTCAAATTCGAATGGCTCCACTTAAAAGTGATCCCCAAAGTTAGGAGAGATTCCCTCAGCTCATAAATTCGTGGTTTTAGGTAGTTAGAGCCACGAATTTGCTTTTACATCATGGATGAGGTAAGCCATCCTTTTCCTTTTTCTTTTTCAAATTACAAGAGATAAAAATGAACTCTTTTACAAGAGGTGTTCACATGACTACTCATGTTACTTACAAATGAGGATAATATCAAGCATGCAAGCTTGGGTAAAATGCACCAACAAGGATGTACCTTAGTTTTCATAGTATGCCCTTTTGGAATAGGTGATATAGGTTACCACATGTCCATTTCTTTGATGTCGTGTTGTGCTTTTAACTTGTCGATCATTTGATCCTTCAATTGTTTTATTATTTTATCTTATTGTATCACTATAAAATTTTGTTCTTGGAATTCTCTATCTACCTTTAATTTTGTTGTCACAACCCTCTTTTGATTGATCAACATCTTGGTTGCATTGCTCAAGAAAATTTTTAATGATTCATCTAACTTCTTTCTTAGTTCTTTAGTTTCTATTACATACTTTTCTTGAGTATGATGTCGTAAGGACCTCTTGGTAGCAAGCTGAGATAGGCATTCTTCTAGTTGTTTCCTTAGCATGTTCGCCTCTTCATTGATGCTCTCTGATGTCTCCAATGGTTGATTTATCAATAAAGGCACCATGAATTTCTTATTCGTACTTCTTAATGTTTCTATCTCCTTCATATAACTAGTTATTTGACATTTAGTTAACTTGGATGTGCATATCATGCATACCTTTTCTACTTCTAACTATGAACATTTATTCTTGAATTCTAAACATTTGGCCAATGTTTTTCCATGGTCAATTGTCACTTCCTTTACATTTTGGTGTAATTTGGTAGTTTGTAACATCAAAGCACCAATCTTTACCATATCCTCTTCTAAATCTTTCTTGGATTTTTTATGTTCTACTCAATTGATCAGTGGGGACTTTTAACCTATTTCTTTATATGTTGAACTTTTCATATTCTTTATTGACTTCCATCATTTTTGTTGAGTACTCATTGCATTCTGAATCATCATGCAAACTATCCTCTTCAATTGACTAACGTCTACATTCAACCATGTCATTAAAAATATTGGAGGTTGACTTGTTCTCACTTGTTTTCCTTTTATTGTGTGAACTGTTTCATTCATTGGCTATTTCATGTGTAGTTGTAATTTTGGCTGATCTTCCTCTTGAAAATTCGTCTTAATTTAAACTTTCACTTTTAAAGAGTTGTTGCCTCATTTTTGCTCTTTGGTTGCTCTCGAGCTATGATCCTTAAAAGTAGAATAGGTACCGCATCATGTTGTTCTTCACGCTCTTCATTGACTATTGATACTTTTGGTTCTGTTTCTTTGGTTGTCAATGAGGTTAAATAAAAGTGTGAAGTCCATACATATTTGAGGTGTTCTAAGTTGTGAATCCTTTTCTCCCTTTTCTTGTTCTTATGGCTATAATGGTGGTTCATAATCATGAGGCACTTCATTTAGTTCCTCCTAATTTCCTTCATCATTATCATAATCTTGCAACTTTGCATCTAGTTGAAATCTATCTTCTTCTTTCTCTGATCTAGAATATGAACTAGAATCATCCAAAGCTACCTCAACATACATTGATAAACTCTTCATTTGTTTTCCTTGTCTTTGGCTTCCTTGTGGATAACTTGTTTATCTATAATAGTGTCCTTGCATCATAAGTTTGTCATATCCTTCAGTGTATGCATATCTTTCTGAGAGAGCCTCTTCTAAGTCTTCCTTCATGATTGGGGGTGTCTGTGCTAATGTGGAGGTGGGTAAAACAAGAGCTCTATTTTTTGTTGACATTTTTACTACCTCATCAAGATCTCTTGCTCTTTTAGAACCTCACATTTTTGGGATGAAACTTTTCCCTACCATTGATGAACACTTTCATCTTCTTAGCTATGGATGTGGATTTAAAATATTGGGCTATTTCCAATGGTCTAGGCATTAAGAACATTTTTTCTGGGGCATTTAATGCTTGATAAATAAAAATTTTAAGTGTTGTTCCTCCATTCATAAAATTCTTGATCCCCCATTGTTCATTTGCTTCAAAGAGTTGTTCCTTGACATATGGAGTCAAACTGATATAGTTCTCCAATTGTTAGATAGCATGTGATAGAATTTGAACCAAAATCTTCTCAGGGTAGTGTATCACTTCAACCTTGGCAACTAAAAATGTTAATGTACTAGTCTTGCTACTTCTTTCATATCTATTCTATTATTATCCATGAATCTTCTCTTCTTTGAATCATGCTCTTCATCTTTTAGGTTCCATTAAGTCATCTTTAGTCCATCCAAAAGCTCCTTTGATTAGTTCGTGAGTGAATTTGATTCTTCTGGGCTGTCCCTAAAGGTCCATTACTAATATGTTTGGTACTGTAAGCTGATCCACCACCAAATGGAGTGTGTTCTTCACTTGTGAACATCTTTCAAAGTCTCTCATATATATTGGGAGCTTGAGATATGCATCAAGGGCCTAGGTTTTCTCCATACATCTTGAATAGATGGCATGTGATGCACGTTATGAAAATCTTGGCTAAGCACAGTGAATTGATGGTCTCTATTAATGGTTCACATGGTTACAAGAAAGATATGTTCCTAAACTAGTTTTCCATCTCTCAAAAAATGTCCTTGTGCTCTAGTATTAGATTCTAAAGGTAAAGTTTCCACTAATGACATTGTAGTTGTTCCCTTAGTAGACATCTATGTATGGAGCGTATAACTTTTCATTAGTATTGCTAAAACATATGTGATAGATTAGTGCTTTTGGACTAGTGCTCATGCAAATCATTGCATACCCTTTGTAGCAATTATTCCCCATGATGTAAATAGTGTATTTTGGCCTTGTTGATTGCTTTTTTAATAATTGCACATAAAAGTTAGTAATAAAAAAAGCAAGGTGAAACAAATTGTGAGCATTTGTGAATATCTATTAATAAAATTGTTAGAATCAAGAAATGATGAGGAAGAGATGGTAGAACCACACCAATCATGGCCCTCGAATATCTGATATTTTCTCTCCTTCACAAATGTAGCCACTGCCATGAATATGATGATGAAGCTCTACTCTCAAAGGAAGAAGCCTTCAAAGAAGAAGATCATGAACTCATGAATTCTCCATCCCCATCGAGTTCTCCCCAAGATCTCTCTCTCTCTCTCTCTCTCTCTCTACTCTGATACCAATTGTGGGAATTGAACTCTGAACTACTAGCTAGGAGTATGATGGGCATTAATAATCACTTGCTCCAAAAGCCATGGTTGAGGATTACTTCCTAATCCTCCCTCTTAGGGTTTGTCAAAAATTTCAATGATGTATTTAGTGCCATGAGAGCATGAAACATGAGAACTTTAGTAGTTGTTATCATTTCATATATTTGACTCAAGTTGCATGAGTTGATATTTGATGCAAGCTGCATCCTTCACAGCTCTAGTTGAGTTAATTTATTATATACTTTCTCATTTCTCAACTCAAGATGAGTTGATGTTCAAGATAGTTATGAGTGATAGAGCCATAGGAATGACTCTGTTCTTTCCATCGAGGGAAGGAAACACTTCAAGAACACTTCATGATTTCATTATTGTTATTTATGGTTGTCAAGACTCACTCATCTTTTCTTGTCTTTTTGAGAGAAGTGTTCGACTATAATCTCGTAGACGTATCTATGTGGGGTAGAAAGTTTGGTGGTATGGGACATCATACTTTGTATTCTATCTAGGTGTAGGACAGATAGTATGGGAGAGAAGTCTTTGAGATTGTATTTTTTATATGATTTGGAGTTCATTCATATGATCTTCTTATTATTAGAAAACAGAGGGGTAGTTGAGGTATTCACTCTATATGTGATCACAAAAAGGCAAGTCCATAGACAAGTAGCCTAGAAGCAAAAAGGCAAGGTTTGCACATAAGAACTATGAATATGGAATTGCATTAAGAAGAAATTTATAAAGTACGTACTAATTTATTTGATACGCCTGAGGATAGGCCATGTTTCATACATATTGTGTATAAGGTGAGCTAGATGCTTAGCCTAGTGGGCTATGATTGTGCACAAATCTACTTACCATTTTTCAAGGTATTTAGTGGACTCACATTATGGTCCTCATTATATTTGGGAGTGCCATATTATTATAGTAGTTTGATAGAGACACCTCATTCTCAAACAATGGTTATCAAAGATAAAGTAAGTTTCATCCACTTGGAACATCTTGCATGTTAATATTGAGAAGGTGGTGGTATTCCCACTAGTTGATGTCGTTTCTCAACATGTCTTTGTTTGGCATGAAAGAATTAGTTCCACATAGTGGATTAGGCTTTGCTTTTTTTGGGAGATATTTTGATCCATAGTATGGATTATTATATATTTCATATGATGGATCGAGATTTTGATCCATAATTTGGATGTGATGGATTAAGATCATAGTCCATAGTTTGGGTCATTATCAGATTGTCATCGTGGATTCATACTTTGAATCATGATGATTCTTTCTTGAGTTTCATTTCATTACGATGAGTAAATCAATGAGATTTGCTTGAGCTTAGAGACTAAACACTATTTGGAAAAGATCTCCATTTATTTTTAGTATTTTTCCACAGAGATTGGGACATAGGCAGATTGTTTTGGATCAACACAATAATATTCATTACTCTAGTGCAGTAATTGATTTTGCACAATTATACCATATGAAAAGAAGTCACAAGTTAGTGGTCAAGGTTTAGCCATAGGGAGTCCGAGGATATTCCGAGTACTTATGCTGCACACATATGGACTCATTGGGCCTCAGAGAGATTCCTAGAGTATGCCCAAGGCAAGGAATACTATTTATTAGTGGAAATGCTAGATAGGAAGCACAGACACTAGTTGTCTACCTTTTGAGCTTCTAGTATTTTAGACGCCTAGCACGCTCTACTCTTACTATTTGGAATCACAAATTTTGATTCCCAGAATTATAGCTTCTTCTATATCATTGGGGACAATGATTTTTAGAAGGGGGACAAAGTGTCATATTCCAGAGATGTACGTGCCTGGAGGAACGAGAAGTTCCTTGCTCATGACAGGCAAGGCCAAAAGCCAAAGAGTTCATACGAGGTACCTACTCATGATGGCTAGATGAGTAGAGGGACCTTAGAGAGAACTCTAGATGGTGACTAGGCAAGGGCTATATATAGGTTGGGAGGTGAGTCCGAGGCATGTCATTCTCCACTTCTCACATTTGGTATCAGATCACACACACACATGCATATATATATATATATATATATATATATATATATATATATATATATATATATATATATATATATATATATATATATATATAGAGAGAGAGAGAGAGAGAGAGAGAGAGAGAGAGAGAGAGAGATGTTGGGGAGAGCTTGATGGAGATGGAGAATTTCTGAGTTCATGATCTTCTTCTATGAAGGCTTTTTCCTCTAAGAGTAGAGCTTTGTCATCATATTCGTGATGGTGGCTGAGTGTGTAAAGAAGAGAAAATAACAGATATTCGAGGGCCATGATTCATGTGGTTCAACCATCTCCTACTCATCATTTCTTAAGTCTAACAAAAATTCTCCTATCCTACAAGTACATGTAAAATTATATTCCTTCACAAGGAAATGTGCACCACTAGAGAGATCAAGAGAAGCAATGTGTAGAATGCAAGGCCGTGAAGTTTGGCCCTATTTGCATACTCTAGGTGCATTTACCCCATCATGCATGCAAAAAGGTAGAAGCTTCTCCTACTGTTTATTTGATGAAATAATCTTTGTTCTCCATAGTTGTTGTTTGGTGTTCTTTTTGTTGTCCTTTTGTATTTCTCAACATTGGTTCAGTCTCCTTGGCCTTAACTCTCAACCTAGAATTTCTTTTAATGATCATATTTTTTGATGCTCTTTTAATCATCAATTGATAATGGTTAGGCTCCCTTCACAAAATATTTGGTTTATGTTGTAAAACTTGGCAAGCCTTGATGATAAGCCGTTCAGTCCAAGGGAAAGTGCCTATGCACAATGATTTTATGCCCAAACCTTTTGATACTAGGTCAGCTTTTATTGCCCTAAGTCCCCAATTTCACTCCAATGTAACCTTGGAGAAGATGGAAAAATACGTGCACAAATAAGTATCTGACCCCAGTGATTCCTTCTAACAACCTTCCTCTCTCTCCCACTCTTTCTTCCTTTCGTTATTTTGCACCCACGCGCACACGCACATTCACACATGCACACCCTCCACACACTCTCTTACTCTTCGTGTCCACCTCCATGCCCACCTATCTCTCACACACACATGTACCTTTGCACCTATCCTCTCACTTCTACATATGATGAGAACAAGGCCACATACACTTACATGTGCATAAGCAAACAAACACTCCCTAGATCATACCCAATTTCTCATATTAGCAATTTACCTTAAAGTCAAAAGCAACCTTTCACTATCTTTCTTAATATCATATGGAAACTAAAATAACGCACTTCTTTCTTTATCTCCCCATTAGCTTCAGAACAACCATACGACTTGACGATAAGTTTGAGAAGGGGTACTAGTTTGCTCTTTGTAACAAGCACGAATTGTAGCCTTTGGAACACCTCTTACTTTCGTAGTCTTCACCTAGGCAATCACGGACGAGAAAGGCATATTTCTCCATTGAAGTTTTAAATGATTAATTGAAGAGCTGAATAAAAACAGATCTGATGGAAGCCTGACATCTATGCTCCGGAGAGATCATAGTGGACCTCTAACCCGTCCTTCTTGCTCCAGCCCATGCAATACCCCTTTACATTCTGATGGGTTCTTTTCATCCAGATTTTTGCTCTGGTTTAAAGTCTGAATCCAAGTGTTAAAGCACATTCCTTCCCTCCACGTAAACTAAATACATGCACGATGTCTCTCATGCCAACAGTTCCTGCAATATGAGTACTTTTTTTTTTTAATATAAAGGAAGTTCGGCATTAGCCTACTCTCCCGGACTTGAATTAAATAAAGAAAAGTACAAGAGAAGGGGACTAGTGCCCACGGGACCCCCCAAATCCCACAAAGCAGGGGAAGCTTTTACAGAGCTTAGATGACATTACAAAGAAGGTTAATTACCCTCTCATCACCCTCATGTGGGGCCCACTTGGGTTTAAGCTTGTTATCGATCAAAAGGAGTACTTGATGATGCCTAAAGGGGGGGGATTTTTTACAGTTGACAATCCTTTTGCCAAGGAGGAACAACGATTTCTCAATTGACCACTCCTTGGGGGAGTCACCGAAGTTGAAAGCACATCTTTCCCGCCAGATTTTCCATAGGACCTCCCCTCTGATGGCGTTCCAGAGAGTTGCGGAGCAGCCGATCGCTTCTTCCAGCAGGGCTTGTTGCCAACTGAGGCGTTTTTGAAGTCTAATTCTCTTTCCAACCACCTGCCAGAGTCTGTTGGAGTTGGGGAAGGTAAAGAAGATGTGTGAAACATCTTCGATAGACCGGTAGCAGCGTTTGCACCAGGGAGGGATCCCACAAATTTTGCTAGCCTTAAGGTTGGTCCAGATTCCATGATGAAGAATTTGCCATAAGAGGACATACTTTTTGATTTCTATGAGGGGGTGCCAGATAGCCATGAACTTCATGTCCCACCGAAGCCGCGTCCATGACAGGCACCACTTTTTGTTGAGGTTAACCTGATAGTCGATCATTTCTTTGATGTTCGGGATTTTTGATAGGCTATTCCCATTGTGCCATTTGAGACCAAGCGAGCTCGACATGTCGTGTCCCATGAGAAGGCGAACTTTGTGTCGGTCCCAAGCGAGACATCTGCTTTGCAAAGTGTTCCATTCTTCATGCAAAATGTTGATGCTAGGGTCAATATCCTCAAAGTTGATCGAGCAGTTGGTGTCTTGTTTCCAGAGATGTTTCCATTTTTTGAAGCCTTTGTTCCATAGCTTCTTGGCATTTTGAATGTTCCAAGATTCCACACTCCGGATGCCATGGATCGGAAACCAGATAGAGTCGTTTTGTCTGATACCGGCAGCCCACTTCCAGTCTTCACTTATTCTTGTGAAGCTTTTGACTTTATTCCAACTCTTCCAAAGGGAGCACACCAGATTAGAGCCTTTCGGGAAGACGGGGATCGGGGAAAACAGCAAGGTCAAGATGTCAAGATTCTTCCAATTTGGGAAACCCATGAGCGCCAACTCATTCTTGTTTCTGAAGATCAACTTGGCCCAGGAGGCCTCCCCGTTGCACCAAGCCTTAATCATCCATTTGACCGACAGTTTGTTAGCCATGCACCCAATGTCCAAGATACCAAGGCCCCCACTATCTCTATGGCTGGTGCAGATGGACCATTTGATTTTAGGCACCCCCCTCCTATTGTGGTCGCCCGTCCAAAGGAAGTTTCTACAAACACTATCCAGTTTGGACAGATCTTGCTCTTTCGGTCTCCAACAAGAAAGGAAATAAATGGTAGATGATAAGAGGAACGTGTTGATAACCATAGCACGACCAGCAAGATTGATTTGCATACCTCTCCAATAGTTAAGCTTGTTTTTGAGTTTGGCAAGCACCCAGTTCCACCGCTGTTCCATAGAGACGCCAAACCCCAAGGGAATCCCAAGAAGCCGAAAAATTTGGCCCTGCGGAATGATTTGACAGCCATGATCAATGAGAAGGTCGGGCTGTGACCCACCAATAGCTCTAAAGGCGGTCTTAGAGTGGTTGATTATGGATCCAGAGGCTTCACAAAAGGTAGCAAGACACTTCCAGAACGTCTCCAGGCTGGTACTATCATTGTGAACAAAAGCGTTCATATCATCGGCAAAAAGTCTCATGGTGATCTGACTGTGGTCATGCGGCAAACGAAGGCCTTTAATGTTACCAGCTTCCACCTGATGCTCCACCAGCCTGCTAAGCCCTTCCGTGGCAATGGCAAAGAGAAGGGGAGCCAATGGGCACCCTTGTCTGATAGATCTTCTAAGTTTGATCACCTTTGAAAGTTTTCCATTAATGTTAATTTGGGTCGATGCGTTTCCGAGAAGGGTCGCGATCATCTTGGTGAATTTCTGACTACATCCAAGATCTTGTAGCGACTGTAGAATATAGTCCCATTCTAGCCTGTCGTAGGCTTTATCAAAGTCGATCTTGAGGAATACTACTTCTTGTTTAGACTCATTTGCAAATTCAAGACCTTCCCAGATATCTATAATGGTTTCCAAAATTGACCTGCCTTTGATGAAACCTTTTTGGTCCTCGCTTAACCACGCTCTCAAGTGGCAAGAGATTCTGTTGGCAATGACTTTGGCGATGATCTTGTATCCTGTTTGGAGCATTGTAATGGGACGCCAGTTCTCTATTCTGTTCTTTTCCCCTTTTTTGTGTACTAACTTGATAATGCCATTGTTGAGACAAGAAGGAAGCGCGCCAAACTTGAGTGCCTCTTGCCAAACCAAACGAAGAGGGGTGGCAACCACCAACTTGAAGGATTTAAAGAACTCATTAGTGAGCCCGTCGGGTCTCGGGCTTTTACCTGAAGGGAGGGCATCAATGACCTCAATGATTTCGGCTTCAGAGATAGAGGCATGAAGCAGAGAGTGAAGGTTGAGTGGTATCCTGTGGGGGGAAACCCTAGATATGGCTGCCATACAGTCCCTTCTATGGTGGGAGAAGGGGTTTGAGGTCCCTAGGAGTCTCGTGAAGTGCCCTTCAATGATCCCAAAATTATCTTCTTCCGTATTGCATACATTGCCATTTGCATCTAGCAATAAGGGGATCGATTCTCTGTTGTGTTTCCTTTTGAGGATACGGCACATCTCTTTGGTGGGTTTGTCGGCTTTGCCAGTCCACCACTCCTTGAAGAAAATTTGCAAATTTTTCCTTTGTATCTCTTCCTCGTATCTCAGCAGCGCTCTGATTTTTCGAAGTCCTTTCTGGGCTTGAGATTTTCCTTTGTTCACTTCCTCCTCAAGCCGCCAGAGTCTATGATATAGAGCTTCTCTACGAGCCCGCCGCACAGTCTCTAGCATCTTCCTGGATCTAATCATGATCTGTCGTGACTTATCGACCGCACTTCTCCAACACTTGGCTGGGGACAAGCCAGAGGCGAATGCCTCCTTCCACACATCAGAAATTTCTTGATGGACGGAGGGGAGAGAGAAGGAGGGCACACTGGCATGGAACCAAGGAGCCTTACGGATCTTGGTGGGGGGTTGAAAAGTGATGACGATCGGGTAGTGATCAGAGATGGTGAGGTCGGTGCGTTGCGAGAGGGAAGGGTGGCCCCACTGATGAGTAAAACTCTGAGAAATGTAGCATCTATCAAGTCTAGCTTTCCTCAGGTCCTCGCCTGCTTGGAGATTTGACCAAGAAAAGCCATTCGAGTCTTTGAATTCGACCAGATCCAAGTGTAGTTTAGTTTTGTCCCACGTTTCTTTCTCCCGACTATCGATGACCCTACCCTTGCCCATCCATCTGTCCATAGGGTCCTCTACCATGTTGAAGTCACCACAAATAAGCACGTTGTGGGGGAGCGAGTCCAAGGAGGCCCAAGTGTTAAGTCTCTCTAACTCCCCATTAGGGGCATACAAAGAAACTAAAGTAAAACAAAAGGGAGCACCGAAAGAAACAGCAATCCATCGATGGCATTCATCTTCAATGGAGTTCTCAAGATTTTCAAACCAGAGTTGATTAATACCGATTACCGTTCCACCGGACCCCCGCTGATGCGCCGTTGAAATCCAAACATGGGTCGAGGAGACATGTCTAAGCCGTTTCTGGAGGTCTTCTCCGTCAATTTTAATCTCTTGAATACATATAAAATCTGGGTTTAGGCTAATGTCGCGAAGCCATTGACCAATGATGATCGCTCTTGAGGGGTCGGTTAGCCCTCTAGCATTTAACGAGATGATGATCATTGTCGTAATAAACCCTCTTTGCGGGAGGGAGCTTTGTCCTTTCTTTTCTTGGATTCATCTTTCTTTTTCGCTCGGATCAGATCCCGAGTTAGCAATAGGTTCTTGTGGGGGCTTTTCCACGGTAACTCCATAGGTTGTTTTCCTTTGCGGGATGCCTCCTGCTGGGAAGAACTGGGCACCGTTTTCAGCTCCGTTTCCGGAATAGTCGATCCGATGATGGAGCTTTCACTATCCATGTTATCTTCGTTGCTAGTAGTAAAGCCGTCTTCTTTGCTTGTAGTGTAACCCTCCTGCGAGGTTTCTTTACTGTCAGGGATCTCTAGGCCTTTGACGTCGGTGTCCATCTCAAGTTGGTTCCCACCTGGGTAGTCAAACTCATTGATGTCCTTTTCCAGATTGCAATACAAGTTGCTGGAGGGGGTAACTGACATGTTGTTTCGCTTAGAAGTTGCCCTAGGGCTTCTTTTCCTTCTTCTTCTGACTTCGATGAACCCGTCTGCATCAGCTTCTGGATTAGGGGGGCCCTTGAATTCCTCTACTTTCGTCGAGTGATTCAATGCACCATTGCTATCTTGAGCATTTTTGGGGGCTTCTTGATTTCGCTTGCTTTTTCGTCTCAAAGGGCAATCTTTGATCCTGTGACCTTGTTGGCCACAACGAAAGCACACGTTGGGAAGGTTTTTGTAACTGATGTCTTGCTCCCATACATCCCCTTCGCCCAAGTCTAGTTTGATCTTCGATGGAAGTGGCATACTGAGGTCAGCCTCGACACAGATTTGAGGGTGCCACCGAGCGTTGAACGAGTGTCTTGCACCTTCATAAATGAGACCACCAATGTCCTCGTGTGAGGCCAACGGCTTGCCGATAGGAGAAACGATGTCCCACACGAAGTTGTACAAGAAGTATGGCAGGTTAGGGAGCTCAACCCAGAGAGGGTACCGAAGCGATTTCGATTTGTGAGGAGTAAAATCAAGGGACCATCTGAATAGGCACAGGGTCGCCCGACCGAGTTGCCAAGTTCCGACACTAAGGGCTCGAAACGCCATATCTTCATTTTCAAAGACTAGCAGCAAGTGGCTTGCCGGTAAGAACTAACACTTACAAACAACTAGCCCACGGGGGAACCACTCGTTGCGAAGCCACTGTCGCACAGTTTCGAGCGGGGGCTTAGGGCCGAACATTTGGCCGACGAGGCAAACTTTCTTGAGCTCCTCCTGAGTTGACAGAATTGCGGATCTACTGAGGGAGACCAAGGGGGGTTCAGCACTCTCGAAGGCCCCTAGGGCGGCACAAGAACCCCCCTCCAACAAAGAGGCCAGGTTATCGGTCTCCCCGGGAGGAGGGGCCAGGTTACTTCTCACAAGAGAGGGGGTCGCCAAATCCATGACAAAAGAGGGACACCCCGAACTCTGAAAAACATGAAATGCCTCCGAGTCAAAAGTCTTCAAGGCTCCACGCCAATAGTTGAGCTCAAAAGATAAAGGTTTCCAATGCTCCCAAAATTCAAATGATAATCACGTGAGTGGCGCACTCTCAAACTCTCTCTACACAAAAAACAATTTCTAACTTCGCTGACTATGAGAACTTCAGGAACTATTCAAACTGAAAGGAATATTTTGTCGTCTTAAATTCTGGAGCCACGTCGAACAACTGTTAGGCCCACAAGGCAGAGAGAACAGAAAGCCAGCGGCAAACAGGAAACCATCAAACGCGGGGAGAAAACCGTCAATCGCGGGACAAAACTGTCAGTCGTGGGGACCAAACCAACAGTCGCCGAGATGGGGAAAACCAGCAGCCGCCAAACCATCGATCGTCGTGGTTGCCGAGATGGGGAAAACCTGCAGCCGCCAAACCATTGATCGTCGTGGCAAAACCAGAGCTCAAAAAATCATCAATCGCGGGGAAAACCGTCCATCGCGAAAAAGGCCGTCAATCACGGGAAAGAGTCCGTCGTGGAGAATCTTGTCCATCGCAGCGAAAAACCCGTCAATCGTGCGACAGATGCTTTGGCGATAAAAAATGGTGGTTCATCAACCTGAATCAACGACAGAATCTTCTGCGCAAACTCTGGACCATACTGTCGTCGCCATATCCGCCATATTTTTTCAAACTCTTTGGATACGTGCGCTTGTCACGAACAATGCGATTCAAACACTCTAACAGTCACGCCTGAGAACTCCATCGCGCCTGCTTCTCAGCTCTCCAATCTCTCTCTAATTATAGAGAATGAAAATATTCAATATATGAGTACTTTTCTTCCCTATAGAGTAGATGGAACCATCAATTCTCCTATACTCTATCCTTCTGGAGAAGCTCTTTCTCTCTATAAATTTGATAAGTCAATTCCCTCACCATAGCGATTTGAGAGCTCCTGATTGCCTATGCATGCTCCCTTGAATACTCCCTCTGTCTACGCTATTAGCCGATGAAAAGTTGCCTCCAACATATGCCACAAATGAACTGACTCAGTCACATTGCTCCATCATACAGATAACTCTTTCAAAGCATTAAGCTACAGAGGGTTCAATTCACGCTTCTTGTGACAGAGATGGAAGGTTTAAAGAGGCATTGTTAGTGGAAACGATTAATTCATAATCAAATAGAAGTGTTTCCGTTAAGGATATGAGTGCAACATGTGACATCCACAACATAAATACATAAACTTCATGTCAAATGACCAATGGATTGGTATTGAGCAAACAATCACATCAACGTTTTTCTTGCTCCCCTTTTAAAACAACAATAACTCTACTATGCGCTCCCAACATAGCTTCAACTAAAACATTTGTTCATAAACTCCCAAGTATCCAAAACACAGAAACCATATGCACGAAGATCGATAAATGCATTAGCAAAATCAATAGACTACAAGAGAACTTTCCTGCTGTATAGCAACCCGACCATTTGTTGTTTAGTCTAGTCACAAGAGTGCATATTTCCCATTAGAAAATCTTCCCTTGGCCTTGTTTTCTGCACAGACTTTGGCAAAACTGTGAGGTAGTGACATTGACGATCAAAACAAGCAGTGCCCAATGTCTGTCATCCTTTTTCTGGTCATATCAACATGCCATCGCAAAGAGTAGATGTCCATCGGAAAGACCTCCTTGCTGAACTCTTGCGGTTGTCTAAGAGCATATAAAGATTCTTTCCTCACTCGTTTACAGCGAACTAAAAAGCTTGCTTTCAGCAACTCCCTTTCGCTTTTATCACGATGGATATGGTCTTGATGTGATCGTTGTCCCAAACTTCCAAGGGCTGCGCACACCTCTGTCTGTAACCCTCGAGGTCCCTGATGGTATGTATTGTCCCCAGAAACTCACCAAGAAGCGCCTTCTCTAAATCCTTCCTCCTTTTAGCCACTACGAGCGGGCCTAGTCATCCATGTTTTTTGGCTAACCTGCACCGAAGCACACAAAAACCAATCGAGCTGCTCTCCCACCCGACACCTGCACACGGAAGGAGAAAAAGAAAAACTAGAAGGCCTGCTATTCCCTCCTGAACCGACGCGAAGGAGAGCCACTTCCCAAAAAAAAACCTCGTTACCTCCCCTCCTCCTTCTCACATTCCTTCTTGCCCACCAAGAAAACGAAGAGAGAGTCCAAAAAAAAAACCCGCCTGCTGCCCCTGCAATTCCAGAAGAAGACAACAAAAAAAACCACCTTCTCCCCTTTCATCGTTTCCCCAGCTCTCAGGAATACATGCCATATTAGACAAAAACAAAAAGACAAAAAAAAAAACCTCCTGCCAGGGCATGGCCGAGTGCCTTCCTCTCCTTTTTCTCTACATGTAAAGCAAAACAACCTCCCTTTTCTAAAAAAACGAAAAACGACCCACATAGCAGCTATCGTGAGAGCATTATGATTGCCTTGCGAGATAAAATCATGCTGCTAATATACACCTTGCATCTTTGTATACTCCAAACCTTCGGTATTTTGCTGCCAATAAAACGAGAACAAGTCCAGCATGCCAGTCATTGGCTACAAATATACATTTCTCTCCATAAGTGTAGCCTCCAAGGGGTAATACTAGAGGTGCTTCACATGCGGCATGACACAATAACGTGAATTGGAACTAGTTATCACCAAAAGCTCCTCTTGTGTCACCATAGGGGTTCCCAGGCCTATGATAAGATGGATGATCAACAAAAACCCAGTCAACCCCTGCTCTGAACTCATGAAAATATGCCACCTCATGTTCTGTTTCAAAGCATCCAATTTTAATGCGACATTGCCGGTCGAAAGCTCCTGCAAACTTGGCATCAGTAACTCCATTCAAATGCACCATAGGAGGGGTTCTGCACACTGAAGATGGCGCATCCAAAAAATTAGCATCAAGCAGCATCATCTCCAATCTTCTATGACAGCCCCCTTTTTTGACCAAGAAGTTGTTGTGTTACTTCCAATTACTTCTCATCAATCATCAAATCCACTCTTCAAGTACCTGAAATCAAACGTATTTTCCTGCCAAATAGAACCACATTAGTGCATCAAAACCAACCATTTTCTGAGCTAACACTTAATGCTTGACCAAAAGACCAAAGGTTTACTTCATATCTTGAGCATGTATATTCATGAGTCATATGTGAACACCTCTTGTAAATATCTTGAGCTTAACTCAAGATAAATGTAAAAGGCAAAGCATGAGAGAATCTCATATCTTTACAAGTTGTTACTCACAACAACCAAGTGGTTGGAATCAAAATGATTAAGAGCCTAAAAGATAGGATCACTTTTAGGTTGCAAATTTGAAATTCAAATTTGAACTCATCTATAAAAGTTCATGACTTTTAGTCACGACATGAGAGAGCAAAGCCAGGACATCAGTTGAAAAGATTGGGAATGTGAAGTCCTCAAATGGAAACATGAATCTACTCAATAAGGTATTGTATGTACCTACCATAACCAAGAACTTGATAAGTGTTGGACAAATTGTAGAAAAAGGCTTGTAGGTAAGGTTTACAAGAAATGGAGCATTTGTTGAAGATCCTCAACAAGGATTCAAGAAGATAGACAAAGGAGAAAAGACAAGTAGACTCTTTACATTCGAAATACAGATACTAGAAACATAGCACTTTTCAATTATGGAGGACAAACTTTATCATAACTAGAAATGTGGCACAAAAGATTAGCTCACATAGGAGAAAGAAGTTTAAAGCAAATATGCAAGGATTAGAGTGTGCTTGGATTGCCAAATATATCCAAGCAACATAAGATATACAAATGCAGTGCATGTCAATTTGGGAAGTCTCATAGACAACCATTTATGAAGAAAGGTTACATTCATGGTGATCTATTAGAGCTAGTCCACATAGATGTTTGGGGACATAACAAAGACCCTTCAATTTCACGATCCATGTATTATGTATCATTCATTGATGATTATAGCAGATGGACCATACTTTATTTTTATGAAGCACAAGGATGAAGTGTTCAATTGTTTCAAAAAATATCTTGCTCTTGTTGAAAACCAAACAAGGAAAACATTAAGGAGGCTAAGGTCAGATGGAGGGGGAGAATATTTCTCTCATGAGTTTGATGCATATCTCCAAGATAGAGGCATCAAAAGAGAAATCACCACCAGATATACTCCAAAACAAAACGGAGTAGTAGAAAGGAGGAATAGGACCATTGTGGAGGCAGCAAGGTCCATGATCAATGAGAAGAAATTGCCCACTACCTATGGACAAAGGCTGTATCCACAGCCACCTATCTTATCAACAGGCTCCCATCTAAAGCATTGGATGGGATGACACCATATGAAGCTTGGAATGGAAGAAGACCTAGCCTAGATCATTGCAGAATTTTTGGGTGCATAGCTTATGCACATGTTTCATCACATATTAGAGGTAAACTGGATCCCAATGCAGAGAAATGTGTGTTCATAGGTTATGATCTTAATAAAAAAGGGTACAGGTTGTATAATCCAAGTACTAAAGGTTTTGGCTGACCACTAAAATCCTCTTCTACCCAATAGTTACGCAATGCCAAATTTGTGCACACCCAAATTGGACAACCTCTAGATTCACCCTCTTCACACATAAGACAACCACTTAGTTATCTGCGCATGGAACAAACATGGGGGACCTCCAAATAGGAGTATAATGAGACTTATATTCTCCTTAGTACAAACGAGGTGACCAACTTGGCTTTATGGCAACGACTCAGGCAACTACCTTCTGACATTGCTCACCACTTGGATGACTATCTCTTGGAGCCCTCCTCCCCGTATTTGGGCATCTGCCAGATGCATGGCAAGATATTGGGCGTCTCACTTCTTTGAAGGCTCTCATTCCAAGATGGCTTCCCGTGTTGGAACATATGGTTATGGTATCAAGATAAGGGCATAATAGTATGGGCATGAAGCAATACTTTGTTACTATTTGAAGGTTCTAAGGTGAGAAATCATCAAGGTATAGAGATTTTACTATTCCCAAAATGTATACATTCTTTGTAAATAAAAATAAATAAAAATAAGAAATATAGGTCTCGGGTGGCCCACAAATGTCTTATTGCAAGAATCGGGCATCACCACATCCTCTTTTGGACATAGTCAAAACTTGGCATCTACTCCACCTATGTTTGGAAGAACTACCATAGGCAACAAGTGATGGAGTGGATTTTTATTGGTCAATCAAGTGCCACATTGTGATTTAATGTAGGAAATATTACCGTGATGCTTTGAGGGTGTCAGAAGGAATGATTGGGGCCTAAAAGTGGTTTGCTACTAGAGCCATAATTAGCCCACTCCTCCACCTCTTTGAAGCTTGTGATAGTTAAGGATCGGATTCACCAAGGCCACTCCTCTAGCCTTTGAAGTATATATAAATAGAGGCTAGACACTCATTTGGGCTATCTCATCATCAGTATCATCCGGGGCATCTTATACCGTTGAAGTCCTATATCTCATATTGTTGTTCTTTGCTAGTTGGAGCTATTTCTTGGCCACTCTCTACATTTTCTTGCAACTTGCCCATTATGTGTTGAGACATTCTGTGGTGATTATACAGACTGTTTGGTCTCAATTCAGTGGAAGTTAGCATTACAGAGTGATTAAGTAGCCTTGACTAGTATCTCATAGTTGCATTATGTTGCTTTTCTATTGCATTTATATTGTTGAGATTACTTTTTGTTTAAAAACTTCTTGATTTTTGTAGTTAAGTGCTAGTCTCTGGAATGGCTACTAGTCCATTGTATTGATCATTTGAATTATTTTTGACTTTTTGTAACCCTTCTTGACCTAAAGAATTGGGCTTCCTTCTCATCTGTGTACTTGCAACTTCTCCATCTTTGTCTTATTGTCTAGTAGTGTACCTGCACAGAGACATGTCATAGGGTATACTTCCCTAAGAAAGAACTCCCCTTTGAGTAGAAGAAGTACTAGAACTGTGGTCATAGAGGCCTCTTCTACAATTTCCTTCTCCTATAATTTGATACCCCAATACCTCCTCTATAGTTTGGCATGCATGGTGGAACACTTGCATGTACTATGTGAGCTACCTAATACAAAAAACAATTGTTTTTTGCATTTTTTTTCTTGATTTTTTCATCTTGGAACTGGGTACATGATCCACACTCAAGTAGATAGAGAGCCCCTTCATGCACAAGGGAGCCTCAAGAAATCAGCTCTATCTTTGGCTAGTCAACTTAATACTCTGCTACCCTTAAACTTGTTTATTTATTTGGCTTTGAGCACACTCTCAAAAGAGAAGAAGGGTGTTGGATTTTGCTCTCGGTACTTTAGAGGAATCTCAAGCATCAATGGAGGACCTTTCAAATCTACTCTCAAGGTTGAACATTAAGTTTCCTACCTTTAAGAGATCAGCTTATGAAGACACAGATGATCATGTAAGGAGATTCATCTCCTTATGTCATGGTCGTGGGCATCACAATCAACAGGATGTGATGTTGGTGTTGCTTCCTTCTACATTGGAAGGAGTTATAGGTAAGTGGTATAGCTAGTATGTGGACGGTCACTTCACCACTTGGGAAGCATTGATGATTGCATTCTGAAAACATTCTAACCAAGAGGCTCTTTAGAGCAAGCCCTAGGTCAACTTTAGAATGTGAAATTAAGATCAGATGAATCTTTTCATGAATTACATACTCATACTAAAACATTTGCCTCTCAATTCCCATATGCTTTAGGTGATTTCTTAGTTAAGAAATGGATAAAGAAGGATCTTCCTAAGTCATCCCAATAGAAGCTTACAAAATCTCTTAGACTTGATGCCACACCAAACAACTTTGTGGCAATCGCCTCTTGCATAGAGGAGGCTATCTCTGCCATCCCAACAAATTTGCTCTACAACAGGTGCAACAAGAACCACATCATGAACAGGAACATGAGGAATATCGTCCATCTTTAATGCCATCTGCATCACCTTCAGCAACTCTGTTTACAAGAGTAATAGGATGTGTCTAAGCACCCTACACAATATTCCACAGTCCTTTTGCAACCAATACATGATGCATCATATGAGCTCATAATGGGTAATTGGTACCATCCAACTTATTCTCAACAACTAACATATGGAATACATCATTGCTTTCAGCCATGCCCACTAACTGAAATACCTTGATGCAAAAAAATGAGTACTCAAAAATTTGAACAGATTTTAATTATTGAATTTTGCTAAACCTTTAGCAAACTTAGATGCTTATATTAGCGAAAGAAAACATGTATATATCTTTGGAACAAAAAGATGAAATTACTTACATAATCACTATGATAGTGTGTTTGGTGGCCGAAACGAGTTGAATATGATCACCAAATTTCTTGCGATTCTGAGATTGAATGGAAGGGTGTCGATGATGCCTTAGATGAAACGAAAATATGCTCTGATACCAATTGTTGGACTTTGAAGCTTCCGAAAGCATGCGAACAACACAAGGAAGAAGAAGAAGCTTGGAGTACAACACACAATACTGAATGTATTACCAAGAGAATGTACATGTTGATATATTTAGGTAGTGATGTGTGTGAACACACTAGGACCGCCGGGGCACTTTTTTCCCTCTTTAGGAGTTTTTTCCCCTGGCTTGTATATATGCCTACTGCCCGGTGTATCTCAAGCATCATTAGCTGTTCTCCAAGAGCGAATGGTAGGAATAATGGCACGTTTGACAAACAAAGCTATCAATGCATGTGCTTGGGCATCTCTGCCATCCCAGCGAATCTGCTCTGCAGTAGGTGCAATAGAAATAGCAGCACGAACAGAAATCTATGGAATATCATCTTCGACACCATCTTCATCAGCTCCAGCACCTGTAGTCAGAGGTGTAACAGGACGTCTTTCAACACCCTGCACAATGTTCCACAATCCTTTTGCAACCAATATATGTCGCATCATGTAAGCCCATAATGGGTAGTTGGTACCATCCAACTTATCCTCAACAACCAACATACGGAATACATCACTGCTCTCAGCCATGGTCGTTGACTAAAATACCTTGATGCAGAAAATTGACTGTATCTCAAAAAGTTGAATAGAACTGCCCAGATGAATTTTACTAGACCTGTAGCAGACTTCGAGACGCTTATACTGACGAATAGAAACTGGTATATACCTTTGGCACAAAAAGACAAAATAGCTTGCACAAGCGCTGTGATAGTGCATTCAGAGGCCGAAAGGTATATGCTCACCAAATTTCGTGCGAATCTGAGACTGCAAACGGAGGAGTGTCGACGGCACCCTAGATGAAGCGACAACTTGCTCTGATACCAATTGTTGGAGATAGACATCTGCGGAAGCACGCGAACAGCACTAGGAATGAGGCTTGTGTTGCTTACCTCCGAAAATAGTTGGAGAGTGAGCACATGAATGAAGGTGATTCTATGGACAGTTTCCTAACGAAGATCAAAGACTTGAAGGAACAATTGATTTCTGCTGATGAGGTTATACCAGATAGCTCACTTGTGCAGACCGTTCTGAATGGTCTTCCTGATTCATATCAGAGTTTTGCTTCTACTCTTCGGTTGATGATGAAAGGCAATCCAAATGCCTTATCATTTGAGGAGTTAGTCTCGGTTTTGTTGTAGGAAGATCAATCCAGGCAAAACAGGTCCATTATGCGAGTTGCAGATCAAGCTTTCCTGGCTAGTCAGAAGGGCAAAGGAAAATGGAGCTCTTCAACTAGTAAGCAGAAATTTGCTAATTCTGCATATTCGAAGAAGGAAGATAAAGATGAGAAGAAATCAGAAAAGCAGAAATTGTTTTGTAAGTACTGCAAAGGGAATGATCATATCATAAAGAACTGTCCAAAACTGGCTGTTAAAGAGGCAAAGAAGAAAGAGGCTGGAATGGTTGTTGCAGAGGCCTCTTCACCAAAAACAGAGTCTGCAAATCTTGTGGAGGAAGAAGAATGGGCGTTTACTACTGTCTGCAGTTTTGATCCATCTTCTCATGAGCATTGCATGTCTGCAGTAGACTCAGATGTTTGGTATTTTGACAATGGGGCGACCAAACATATTACCTCGTAGTGCAGTTTCTTCTCTTCACTCGAGCGTGCCCCTACAGGGAATACTGTTACATGCGCCAACAACTCCTCTTATCTTGTTATGGGAGTTGGTAAGATCATCTTGACTACTGCTGATGGTAGTTCTTTCACTTTGTCAGATGCTTTGTTTGTGCCAAGGATAAAAAAGAACCTATTATTAGTTTCTGCATTAGCCAAGATTGGATTGGTTGTGAAATTTGTTGATGATAGGTGTACAGTTCATGATATGTCAAATGGCGATATGATTATTGCTTCTGGCATTTTATGTCGTGGGCTGTATAATCTCATAGACTATGAAAGATCTGTAAATGATTTGGCATGTGCAGTAAATGATTCACAGGCTATGTTAGATGCAAAGCTTTGGCATGCACGCTTTGGTCATCTGAATTTGCTAGTTTGCTATGCCTGCAGAAATCTGAAATGGTGTCCTCGTTTCCCAAACTTGAGGCACCTGGAAAACATGTCTGTGAAGGTTGTATTTTGGGCAAAATGCAACGTTCATCCTTTCCAAAAGTTGGTTCAGTTCGGGCTACTCAGAAATTGCAGCTTGTACATAGTGATGTCTGTGGTCCTATGCAGACACCTTCTTTTGGAAATTATCTTTACTTTGTGACTTTTATTTATGATTTTTCTAGGCATGCATGGGTATATCCATTGAAGGCAAAGTCGGAAGTGTTCATGTGCTTTAAACAGTTTTTGGTTTTGGCTGAAAACGTGTCAGCCTGTAAAATGGGCACCCTCCGTTCTGATCGAGGGGGGAATATATGTCTTTTGATTTTAATGCATTTCTGGTTGAACGTGGGATAAAACACCAGTGTACCGTGCTGTATACACCTCAACAGAATGGAGTTGCGGAATGAAAGAACATGTCACTCATGGAGATGGCGAGGTGCATGGTCAAAAGTCAGGCTTTACCACATAGTTTCTGGCTTGAGGCTGTCATGTGTGTAGCATATGTACTGAACAAGTGTCCTAGTAAAGCGTTGTAGTCTATCACTCCATATGAGGCTTGGCATGACCGCAAGCCATATAATTAAATATAAA
Organism: Ceratopteris richardii; assembly: GCA_020310875.1. Classification (NCBI taxonomy): domain Eukaryota; kingdom Viridiplantae; phylum Streptophyta; class Polypodiopsida; order Polypodiales; family Pteridaceae; genus Ceratopteris; species Ceratopteris richardii. The sequence continues at coordinate 33,245,298 of CM035413.1, read as the reverse complement.
AAAATAGAATTTTAGGGTAAATATTAATATACGAAATCAAATATATATAACAGTTAGTAAATAAATCATTATATATAATCAAATGTACTATGCATAATCAAATATATAAGAAATTAGGGTTTTAGAAATGAAATTAGTATATATGACTAGATATATAAAGAACTAGGGTTCCATGATAAATATTAGTATGCATAATTAAGTATGAAAAGAGCTAGGGTTTTTGAACTAGAATAAGTGTATATAATTAAATATATAGAACATAGGATTTTAGGTTAAATATTAATATATATAATCAAATGTATATAAAGTTTAGGAAATAGAGTAGTATATATAATGAAATGTACTATGTATAATTAAATATATGAGAAATTATGATTTTAAGATAAAAAGTAGTATATATAATGAGATATATAAAGAACTAGGGATCTATGATAAATATTAGTATACAAAATTAAATATGAAAGACCTAGGGTTTCTGGATTAAACTAAATATGTATAATTAAATATACAAAAACTAGGGTTTAAAGTTTAATATTACTATATATAATCAAACATATATATACATTATAGGAAAATTTTATATATAATCAAATATATAAGAAATTAGGGTTCTAAGATTAAAAGTAGTATATATAATTAGATATACAATATAAAAAATATGAAATATGATAAATATTAGTATACTTAATAAAATATGAAAAGAGCTACAATTTTTGAATTAAAATAAATATATATATTTAGATATATAAAAAATGGAGTTTCTAGTTTAGTATTAATGTATATAATCAAATGAATATAAAAAATAGGAAAATAATAAGTATATATAATCAAGTGTACTATGTATAATTAAATATATAAGAGATTAGGGTTTCAAGATTGAAATTCATATATCTAATTAGATCTATAAAGAACTAGATTTCTATGACAAATACTAGTATACATAATTAATTATGAAAAGAGCTGGGGTATATATATATATATATATATATATATATATATATATATATATATATATATATATATATATATATATATATATATATATATATATATATATATATATATATATATATATATATATATATATATATGTGTGTGTGTGTGTGTGTATGTATGTATGTATGTATATATATACATATATATAACTAAATCTATGAAAGTGGGTTTTAGGTTTAATATTAATATATATAATCAAATATACTTAAAGAGTAGGAAAGAATTAGTTTATATAATCAAATGTACTATGTATAATTAAATATATGAGAAATTATAGTTTTAAGATTAAAATTAGTGAGGATAATTAGATATATAAAGAATTAGGGTACTATGATAAAAAATAATATACATATTCAAATATGAAAAGAGCTAAGGTTTTTAAATTAGAATGAATATAAATAATTAAATATATAAAAAAGAGGGTTTTAGGTTTAATATATATATATATATATATATATATATATATATATATATATATATATATATATATATATATATATATACATATATATATATATATATATATATATATATATATATATGTGTGTCTTTCATGATAAACACTGTTATATATAATTAGGTAAAAAAATTAGTATATATATTCAAATATACAAAATAGTACAGTTTTCAGATTAAAAAATAGTATATTTAATTAAATGAATAAGCTTTCACTCTAGGATAAATATATATCTATATATTTAAATATATAGATTTTTAGGATTTTGGAATTTTTCGTACTATGTATCATTAAATATATAATAAATTAGGGTTTTAAGATTAAATCTAGTATATATAATTATATATATAAAGAACTAGGGTTCTATGATAAATATTAGTATACATAATTTTAGATTTTGTAGTACCATGTATAATCAAATGTATACTAAATACTTTCACTCTAGGACATATAATTTAATATATTATTATTATAGATAGTTTAATATGTTATTAGAATAGATAATTTAATATATTATTAGTATACATTATTTAATATATAATAAATTAGTATTTTACCAATCTTTGGTATCAGCTGGCATCTTTGGATCCGGAGGAGAGAATAACATGTCCTTGCACTCAGAACAAGTATCAAATATTTTGTAAACGATGAACTTATAGTGCACATGTTTGACAGTATGGATCCTTTGATGAAACTTGACTACAAAACCTCTGCCTCAAGTTGCATAGTTTCATGGGTGAGTAGGTCGGCCAACACAACATTGCATCGTCTACGTCTCGTGGAAAAAAGAGAATGAAATGGAAGGTAGAAGAAGAAGGTAGTGGCAACATGAAAGAGAATAAACACATGGAAGATATGCTTGAGGTATTTTATGACACAGGTGAAGACCATGGTGGTGGAGACAATGTAATGGCCTCCATGGATACGATATAATTTCCACAATCAGAAGCTAACAAAGAACATGATAACATGCAAAGACTAGCATGTTTACCACTCTACAATGGGGCAAAGATATTTGTACTACGTGAGTCACTCACGTTGCTCAATCTTCAATCCATTTATAGATTGTCAAATGGCAATGTCTCTAAATTGTTCACGTAAAGTGGATTTGAAATAAACTTTTATTGTTGTATCGAAATAAGTTTATGTTCTTATATCATTGAAATTGCTTATCTATTGGAGGCTTTTAAAAGATCACTTTTTTCCAGATGGTAATGACATGCCTCTAACATGTGGAGATGCAAAGGATCTTTTACAATCCATGGGTATGGACTACACCAAGATTCATGCTTGTCCGAATGATTGTGTTCTCTTTTGTAATGAGTGTGAGCACCTCCAAATATGTCCAAAGTGTGGATTGAAAAGATTTAGAGAAGACTTTGTGGGAAAAGGAGTCCCCACAAAGGTTCTTTGCAGATTTCCTATCATGCCAAGAGTTAAGATCATTTTTAGATGCAAATCCATAGCTCAGTTAATTTAGTGGCATGTAAAGAGTAGATCTAGAGTTGGCGTAATGTGAGTGCTTGCTAATTTTGATGCTTGGAAACATATAGATAGTAAGTGGTCAGAGTTTCCTAGAGAGGCTAGAAATATACATCTAGACCTAGCTATGGATGGCATAAATCCATTTGGTTTATGGAGCTCCTCATGGAGCACATGGCTTGTATGTCTAATCACCTATAACATCCCACCATGGCTGGCCACAAAAAAGGATCATTTATTGTTACCTTTCATTGTGCGAGGTAAGTATAAGTTCAAAAACATGGATGTATACCTTCCACCATTTATTGAAGTATTGTGTACTTTATGTAATGGGATTACTCTACATGACATGTCGCAACCTTTTAACAAGATAGGATGTTCGACAACAAGACATACTTAAGTGGATGTTGCATTACTAGCCCGATATGTTGAATGTTCAGGTTTATTGATTTCAAGTTACAATGCTTGTCGTTTATGCAGACCATGACTCAAAGCATGCTACTCCAAAGCACTTTGGAAAACTATCTATGAATGATATCATAGATATATGTGTGATGGACCTATCTTATATGAAGGAAAAATTGGTTGAAAAGTGCAATGCCAAATGAAAGCAAGCGATTGGAAGTAGCAATGGGATGCAGGAAGAACGTTTGCTAGCATGAAATAGATGTCGATCTTTCAGAATCTCCCTTATTGGAGTGAGTTATTAATCAATCATTTGGCAAGCACAATGCATATTTTCAAGAATCTGGGAGAGATGCTCTGGAACAAATTGATAAAAAAGAAGGAAAGCAATGCCTAGAGGGAGGAATTCAAAGAGCGAGGTCATATGCAAGAGTTGTGGGTAGTTACCAAGCTAAAAGAAACAGTGTCGCTAGGAAGAGCTCCTTGGGGTCTCCCCAAGATGGAAGAGAAACAAGTGCAAAAGGTGATTTCACAGTTTCAAACACCTATTGGGTGTATGTGATGGTTAAAGACCACCTTCACATGGCATGAGAATCTCATGGGCTCAATTCTCATGATTTGGAACAAGTTTTTGTAGTTTGTGCTCCCTATGGTTGCAAAGGATTGTCTTTTCGAGGATATGTGAACAACCATTTATAAAATCAGTTCCATGGTACGATGCATCTCATCTAAGGAGATACGGTGAGATAGTATAGATAATGCCAAACTCTACCCATCTGTTCATCAATCCATCTGTTGGGAAATCAATCACAAATTGGACATAAATTTGAATGTCAAAATCTCATATGAAAAGTGCATGCCTATGTGAAGGGACAATTTCACACATGTACTATATTTGTAAAGTTGGACTTAACTTTAGTTCTAGAGTTTTCAAAAATCACAAGATTGAGAAATCTATATAAGTTAGTTTGTATCAACACACGTGATGAGATTGAGAGAGAGAAAAAGACCGAGAGAGAGAAAAAGACCGAGAGAGTGAGAGAAAGCACCTATAAGTTTTTGAGTTTCCATAGCTATTAGAAGAATTTATAGAGGTTCTATATCTCTCTCTCCTCCATCTCCATGCTTTGTCTACTCTGAAATGAGTTTAAAAGTTCAAGTTTTCCAAGCAACTCAATGCCTTGCATCAAGTTTGTGCTGATAAGTCTTTTTTTTTACTTGTTGTTGAATCCTCTTAAAAACATGAGCAACTCGATGCTTGGCATCAAATTTCAATGCAAAGTCAATGTCTAGCATTGAATTCCAACATAGAAGTGGTATTTTAGGTGTTTTCTTCATATTTGTGTCTCGAGGGTATTTTAGGTGATGAAAAAGTGGCTGAAAACACACCAATTTGATGCCTAGCATTGAATTCTTGTTGGAAGTCGATGATAAGTTGAAAACCTTTATTTTTAGACATGCACTTTTACTAAAACACGCAAAATATCCCATTTTGATAATTAGTCATAGTCAACTTGGGAAGGCCATAACTTGGTGTGTAGTGACATATTTTTAGCAACTAATAGCTTATTGGAAAGCTCTTCTCTTCTACTTTCCTCAACCAAAAGATATTGGAAAAATAATATTTGTGCTAAGAGAAACAAGCAAAACAATGAAGGTATGTCATGTTAGTGATTGAAAATTTCTAAAGAAGTAAAGTTCTCAGTTTAAGCAATCTTTTCTCAAATTTTGGACAAGCATTGAGTTAATGGTGACCATAGAGGTTGTCTAGTGTCACACTTATTCATTTCTTGTGACGTTTCATACATCAACAAGTGGTATCAGAGCAGAAAGGTTCTAGAGAGCAGAAGGCATCAAAGGTACAAGAACTTTTGGAAAGTTTTCATTAAAGTTTGAAATGTTGGAGACCTCTTAATCTCCAAAGGTTTGATCTATACTGACTTAAGAACACTTCTATGTCAATTATAAACCAAACTTTACATAAATATTGTTCTTCTTTACCAAAACTTTCATCAACACTTCTCTGAGTGAAGAAATGTCAACTTCAGAAAGTCTGCTTCAGAAATCAACTTCATTACCTGCACATAACTTCAAATTTCTTCAAGCAAATGATGCACAAGTATTCGCAATACCTTTGCGCAATCATACTAATCATTAGTTCTCAAAACTAATCATCAAAAATTTAATTTGATCCTTAAGATCAAATATATGTCATAACTGTCTTCCAGAGGTAGCGCCTTCGACATGGTCAACTTCTTAAGTTGATTTCTCTCAACACAGAACCCGTTTTGCTAAATGCTTTTAGCCATAGCTTCCTTATCTCCTAACTTAAATTTTAAGTGCTCACTCATCAAAAACTTTACAGTATACACTCAGATCTAAGCAAAACACTAAGACGGAAAAGTGCGCTACTCTCAGACTTCAGTTTTCACATTTTACATATGAATGTTCCTATTGATCATTCTCACAGCAGGAGAGGAATTAGATTCTGAAACTCTGGACATAGCTTCATTAGCTTCTCAATTAGATGTGTACAAAAGGAATCTTGATCCACATGATCAGACAGAGAGCACTCAGAGAAAACCCCGTCGCTATTTTCTGGGAAAAAACTCTCTACACATCTCTAAGACATTTGTCATCTACAAATGACTCTCACATACATTTTTCATCATCATTAACTTATATATACATGATTTTTGACTCATCCCGCGTCTATGACATTACTCCTTATCATCCTAAAGATTTAGTTCTACTCAGATTACAAACATTTCCACATATATGTACATATGTGTACAAGACATCATTCTGAAATCTCCTTCAACTTCTCAAGTGTCTTCCTTCACTTCATTCTGACCATAAGCCTTCTTCAAGATCTCTATAATCACCAATTTGTGATTGGTTTGTTCCAACAGCTCCCCCTCAATCACTAATTGTGATTATTCCATTCTTCTTCACTCCTGCCATCTCCTTGAATCTCTGTAGCTTAGGTCCATCCAAGCTCTTTGTCATCATATCTGCCACTTGTTCTTTTGTTGGAGTATACATCACTTCAATCTCTTTATCAAGTACCTTTTCCCTCAAGAAATGATACTGAATCTCTATGTGCTTAGTCCTGGCATGAAAAACAGGGTTAACTGCCAAATACAAAGAACTCATATTATCTCCAAAAATAATTGGAGTACTATGATCAGTTTCAAAACTCTTCATCAAAGTCTTCAACCATATCACTTCTTTTGCAGCTTCTACCATTCCTTTATACTCAGCTTCTGTGGATGATAAAGCAACTGTATGTTGCTTCTTTGAACACCAAGAAACTAGTTTATCTCCAACATAACAAAGATACCCATGAGTAGACCTTCTATCATCTGAGTCACCTGCCCAATCTGCATCACTAAACACTTTGATTCTTGTGTCAGAAGTGAAACCATAATACAAACCTTCACTTAAGGTTCCTTTGATATATATGAGTACCCTTTGGGCTGCAATCCAATGAGTCTTCTTTGGACAATGCATAAATTGTGACAACACACCTACTGCATATGATAAATCTGGTCTTTTCAAGGTAGCATAGATTAAACTACCTACCAAACTCTGATATTTCTTCATATCATTGAATTCTTCACCTCCATACCTGCTTAATTTATGATTTACCTCCAATGGTGTAGTTGAAGTCTTGCAATCTTCCATGTTAAACTTGACTAGAAGATTCTTCAAATACCTCTCTTGTGAAACATATACTCCATGTTGAGTATACACAATCTGCATTCCTAGAAAATAAGATAAGTTTCCCAAATCACTTATCTTAAACTCCTTCTCTATTTGCCTTTTGAGTTCATTGATTCCTTGAGCATCTGTTCCTGTAACAATAATATCATCAACATAAATGCACATGTAAATGTATCCATTTTCACTTGCCTTCACTAGCAAGCTACTATCTGCCTTTGATGCTTGAAATCCACATTCATTCAAGAACTTGACAAGTCTGTAATTCCAAGCTCTTGGAGCCTGCTTCAACCCATACAAAGCTCTCTTGAGCTTACACACATAATCTGATCCAATTGAATTCATAAAACCTTTTGGTTGCTCCATGTATACTTCATCTGCAATGTATCCATTTAGAAATGCATTTTTCACATCTAATTGTGATAATTTCCATCCCTTACAAGCAGCAATAGCAATCAATGTTCTAATTGTAGACATTTTAGCAACATGACTAAAGGTTTCATCATAATCTACCCCATAAGTTTGGGCAAAACCTTTGACCACAAGTCTAGCCTTGTATCTAGACACCTTACCATCTGCAAACCTCTTTGTTTTATATACCCACTTACATCCAATGACTTTCTGATTCTTTGGTCTTGGTACTAATTCCCAAGTTTCATTTTCAAGTAGAGCATCATACTCTTCCTGCATTGCCTTCTCCCAATTCTGTTTACCTTTGGCTTCTTCATAAGTGATTGGATCTTCTTCTGTCTTCACAATGTAAGCATAATCTTTTGTTGTTAGAAAAGATGTATCATAACTATACCTTATAGGTTCTTTCCTTTCCCTTGTAGATCTTCTGATTTCTGCACTTCTCGAAGTTTCAGCCTCATTTGATTCTGGATCAAATCTTGGCCTATCTTCTACATGATCCTGCAATCTACTTTTAGAGTCAATATCATCAATACTTTCTTCATACATTTTTACTTGTGCCTTTCCTTTCCTTTGTATCTCTTCAACACCTGCATAATCATTTGTTGATCCTGTATACCATGTATTTTGCTCATCAAATGTCACATCTTTGGTAACAAGAAATTGCTTTGTGGATGGACTCCACAACCTGTAACCCATCTGTCTATCATCATAACCAATAAACACATACTTCTCTGCTTTTGGTTCTAGCTTATGTCTTAATTGTGAAGGAACATAAGCATATGCAACACATCCAAATACTTTACAATGATCAAGAGTAGGTTTCTTACCCCACCATGTTTCATAAGGGGTTCCTCCATCCAAAGCTTTACAAGGTAACCTATTCACAAGGTATGTTGCAGTGTTAATGGCTTCTGCCCATAAGTAATTTGGACAATTCTTTTCCTTCATCATGGCTCTTGCAAATTCTACAAGAGTCCTATTTCTCCTTTCTGCTACTCCATTCTGTTGAGGAGAGTACCTGCAAGTTACTTCTCTTTTTATACCTGCATTCCACAAATAATCATCAAACTCTTTAGAGAAATACTCTCCCCCTCCATCTGATCTTAACCTCTTAAGCTTTTGCCCTGTGATCCTTTCTGCATAGGCATGGAAATGTTTGAATGTCTTAAAGACTTCTGATTTATCTTTGATTACATATAAAGTAATCCATCTGGTTGCATCATCAACAAACAACACATAATATCTGGATCCATTTATGCTATAGTCCCTTGAGGGACCCCATACATCTGTATGAACCAATTCAAGCATATTTGAATGCTTGTACCCTGATTTGTTGTAAGAACCTTTATGTGCTTTACCTAATTGACAAGCTTCACACTTGTACACCATATGTTGCCCTTCAATATTTGGCAATCCAAGCACCACCTGATTCTTTGACATTTCCTTTATAGCTCTCTCATTGAAATGACCTAGCCTTTTATGCCATAGGTCTAATTCAGATACCTTTTGACTTCCATAAGTAAACAATGCATGTCCCACATACAGATGTATGGGGTCCCTCAAGGGACTATAGCATAAATGGATCCAGATATTATGTGTTGTTTGTTGATGATGCAACCAGATGGATTACTTTGTATGTAATCAAGGATAAATCAGAAGTCTTCAAGACATTCAAACATTATCATGCCTATGCAGAAAGGATCACAAGGCAAAAGCTTAAGAGGTTAAGGTCAGATGGAGGGGGAGAGTATTTCTTTAAAGAGTTTGATGATTATTTGTGGAATGCAGGTATAAAAAGAGAAGTAACTTGCAGGTACTCTCCTCAACAGAATGGAGTAGCAGAAAGGAGAAATAGGACTCTTGTAGAATTTGCAAGAGCAATGATGAAGGAAAAGAATTGTCCAAATTACTTATGGGCAGAAGCCATTAATACTGCAACATACCTTGTGAATAGGTTACCTTGTAAAGCTTTGGATGGAGGAACCCCTTATGAAGCATGGTGGGGTAAGAAACCTACTCTTGATCATTGTAAAGTATTTGGATGTGTAGCATATGCTTATGTTCCTTCACAATTAAGACATAAGCTAGAACCAAAAGCAGAGAAGTATGTGTTTATTGGTTATGATGATAGACAGATGGGTTACAGGTTGTGGAGTCCATCCACAAAGCAATTTCTTGTTACCAAAGATGTGACATTTGATGAGCAAAATACATGGTATACAGGATCAACAAATGATTATGCAGGTGTTGAAGAGATACAAAGGAAAGGAAAGGCACAAGTAAAAATGTATGAAGAAAGTATTGATGATATTGACTCTAAAAGTAGATTGCAGGATCATGTAGAAGATAGGCCAAGATTTGATCCAGAATCAAATGAGGCTGAAACTTCGAGAAGTGCAGAAATCAGAAGATCTTCAAGGGAAAGGAAAGAGCCTATAAGGTATAGTTATGATACATCTTTTCTAACAACAAAAGATTATGCTTACATTGTGAAGACAGAAGAAGATCCAATCACTTATGAAGAAGCCAAAGGTAAACAGAATTGGGAGAAGGCAATGCAGGAAGAGTATGATGCTCTACTTGAAAATGAAACTTGGGAATTAGTACCAAGACCAAAGAATCAGAAAGTCATTGGATGTAAGTGGGTATATAAAACAAAAAGGTTTGCAGATGGTAAGGTGTCTAGATACAAGGCTAGACTTGTGGTCAAAGGTTATGCCCAAACTTATGGGGTAGATTATGATGAAACCTTTAGTCCTGTTGCTAAGATGTCTACAATTAGAACATTGATTGCTATTGCTGCTTGTAAAGGATGGAAGTTATCACAATTAGATGGGAAAAATGCATTTCTAACTGGATACATTGCAGATGAAGTATACATGGAGCAACCAGAAGGTTTTATGAATTCAATTGGATCAGATTATGTGTGTAAGCTCAAGAGAGCTTTGTATGGGTTGAAGCAGACCCCAAGAGCTTGGAATTACAGACTTGTCAAGTTCTTGAATGAATGTGGATTTCAAGCATCAAAGGCAGATAGAAGCTTGCTAGTGAAGGCAAGTGAAAATGGATACATATACATGTGTATTTATGTTGATGATATTATCGTCACAGGAACAGATGCTCAAGGAATCAATGAACTTAAAAGGCAAATAGAGAAGGAGTTTAAGATAAGTGATTTGGGAAACTTATCTTATTTTCTAGGAATGCAGATTGTATATACTCAACATGGAGTATATGTTTCACAAGAGAGGTATTTGAAGAATCTTCTAGTTAAGTTTAACATGGAAGATTGCAAGACTTCAACTACACCATTGGAGGTAAATCATAAATTAAGCAGGTATGGAGGTGAAGAATTCAATGATATGAAGAAATATCAGAGTTTGGTAGGTAGTTTAATCTATGCTACCTTGACAAGGCCAGATTTATCATATGCAGTAGGTGTGTTGTCACAATTCATGCATTGTCCAAAGAAGACTCATTGGATTGCAGCTCAAAGGGTACTCAGATATATCAAAGGAACCCTAAGTGAAGGTTTGTATTATGGGTTTACTTCTGACACAAGAATCAAAGTGTTTAGTGATGCAGATTGGGCAGGTGACTCAGATGATAGAAGTTCTACTCATGGGTATCTCTGTTATATTAGAGATAAATTAGTTTCTTGGTGTTCAAAGAAGCAACATACAGTTGCTTTATCATCCACAGAAGCTGAGTATAAAGGAATGGTAGAAGCTGCAAAAGAAGTGATATGGTTGAAGACCTTGATGAAGATTTTTGAAACTGATCAGAGTACTCCAATTATTTTTGGAGATAATATGAGTTCTTTGTATTTGGCAGCTAACCCTGTTTTTCATGCCAGGACTAAGCACATAGAGATTCAGTATCATTTCTTGAGGGAAAAGGTACTTGATAAAGAGATTGAAGTGATGTATACTCTAACAAAAGAAGAAGTGGCAGATATGATGACAAAGAGCTTGGATGGACCTAAGCTACAGAGATTCAAAGAGATGGCAGGAGTGAAGAAGAATGGAATAATCACAATTAGTGATTGAGGGGGAGCTGTTGGAACAAACCAATCACAAATTGGTGATTATAGAGACTTGAAGAAATTTTATGGTCAGAATGAAGTGAAAGAAGATACTTGAGAAAGTGAAGGAGATTTCAGAATGATAGCTTGTATACATATGTACATATAAGTGGAAATCCTTGTAATCTGAGTAGAGCTAAATCCTTAGGATGATAAGGAGTAATGTCATAGACGCGGGATAAGTCTAAAATCATGTATATATAAGTTAATGATGATAAGGAAAGATATAGAGAGTCATTTGTAGATGACAAATGTCTTAGAGATGTGTAGAGAGTTTTTTCCTAGAAAATAGCGACGGGTTTTTCTCTGAGTGCTCTCAGTCTGATCATGTGGATCAAGATTCTTTTTGTACACATCTAATTGAGAAGCTAATGAAGCTATGTTCAGAGTTTCATGATCTAATTCCTCTCCTACTGTGAGAATGATCAATAGAAACATTTGTATGTAGAATGTGAAAACTGAAGTCTGAGAGTAGCGCACTTTTCCGTCTCAGTGTTTTGCTTAGATCTCAGTGTATACTGTAAAGTTTTTGATGAGTGACCACTTAAAATCTAAGTTAGGAGATAAGGAAGTTATGGCTAGAAGCATTTAGCAAAACGGGACTTGTACTGTGAGAAATCGTTTTAAGAAGTTGACTATGTCGAAGGCGCTACCTCTGGAAGACAGTTATGACATATCTTTGATCTTAAGGATCAAATTAAACTTTTGATGATTAGTTTTGAGAACTAATGATTGGTATGATTGCGCAAAGGTATTTCGAGTACTTGTGCATCATTTATTTGAAGAAATTTGAAGTTATGTGCAGGTAATGAAGTTGATTTCTGAAGCAGACTTTCTGAAGTAGACACTTCTTCACTCAGAGAAGTGTTGATGAAAGTTTTGGTAAAGAAGAACAATATTTGTGTAAAGTTTGGTTTGTAACTGATATAGAAGTGTTCTTAAATCAGTATAGATCCAACCTTTGGAGATTAAGAGGTCTCCAAAAGATAGATACATAGATAGATGATGGAGAGTGTTAATCTCCAAAAGAACAAGCTATCCTTGGTATTAGACCACCTCTAGACCAAGAATAACTTTAGACTCCACATAATTTTGGAAACATACTCACACATTACCAAGATTTGACTAACTGTGAAGAAATCACTTTCCTGGAAAGTCTGCTGCAGATTAATCACTCATTGACTAATCTATTCTGTAAAGTTTTTGATAAAACTTTGCACAACACTTCGCCTTGAGATTGCGCAACTTTACCAAGTTAAATTTCTCAAAATGATTGAGTACACTCTGAGAAATATGTGAAACACTTTACCTATGTCTGAAACAGCTTCTCTGTAATGGCGACTTTGACACCTGCAACTTCTTAACACTAGTTCTCCCAAAGTAAATCCCGTTTGATCAAGATCTTTTAGCCATAGATGGCTTATCTTCCAACTTAGATTTTAAGCCCTCACTTGTGTAAAACTTTACACCACACACAGAGTAATGTTCATTTCACTGAACATGAAATCTGCACCAGTTTTGTCGACTCTCAGAACATCTTCACATATGAATGTTCCTAAACTAAATTCTCTCAACCTGATTACAATTAACCTCTCAAATTCTAGCCATAGATAGATTAGCTATGGACTTAGATACATGAAGAAGGATTTCTCAAAAGATTAAACACAGAAGGAGCAGACAGCAAAACATCGGGCGCAAGTTTTCTTGATTTCTCAGAAAAATACAATTGAGTGAAGTTGATGAATTCAACTCACTTCTCATGTGTCTAATGACACTCTCTCCTACTTCTTTCTCTCTTCCTATTCTCAATTCACCTTCTGTCCTACTTGCCCCGACTTTTTCCAAACATTTATAGGCAAAATATATACAAACTTATGACTAGACAAAAGTATAAGTCAGCTATATCTGAAGTAATGTACATATATGTACATATCTTTGAGTTTCTAAATATGTCCTTCCTTCAACCTTCTGAATTTGCTCTCTTCTTGACTCCTTGACTTCATTTCTTCATAATCCTTCAATTGATGATTGACATGCACCAACAGCTCCCCCACAATCATTAATTGAGGTTCTTCTCTATCTTCTTGATTCGTGCCATATCCTTGAATCTCTGTAGCTTTGGTCCATCTAGACTTTTTGTCATCATATCTGCAAGTTGATCTTTTGTAGGTGTATGCATAACCTCAATTTCTTTATCAATGACCTTCTCTCTCAGAAAATGATATTGTATTTCAATATGCTTAGTTCTAGCATGAAACACAGGATTAGCTGCCAAGTATAGAGAACTCATATTGTCTCCACAAACAATTGGAGTACTTTGAATCACATCAAACACCTTCATAAGTGTCTTTAGCCATATTACCTCTTTTGCAGCTTCCACCATACCTTTGTATTCTGCTTCTGTAGATGACAAAGCAACTGTATGTTGCTTCTTAGAACACCATAAAATCAATTTGTCTCCTACATAGCACAAATATCCATGGGTTGATCTTCTATCATCCACATTACCTGCCCAATCTGCATCACTATAAATTTTCACTCTTGTATCAGAAGTAAATCCATAGTACAACCCTTCTCTGAGTGTACCCTTGATGTACCTAAGTACTCTTTGTCCTGCAATCCAATGTTCCTTTCTAGGACAATGCATAAATTGTGAAAGCACACCAACTGCATATGACAAATCAGGCCTTGTTAATGTAGCATAAATCAAGCTACCAACCAAACTTTGATAGAGCTTCATGTCTCTGAATTCTTCTCCTCCAAACCTAGACAATTTATGGTTCACTTCCAAAGGTGTAGGTGCAACCCTGCAATCTTCCATTTTAAATTTGGTTAGCAAATTTTTAAGATACCTTTCTTGGGTCACATATACTCCATGTTGAGTATAAGAAATCTCCATTCCCAAAAAGAATGATAGGTTTCCCAAATCACTGATTTTGAACTCTTTCTCCATCTGCTTCTTGATCATTTGTATCCCTTTATCATCTATTCTTGTAAGTATTATGTCATCAACATAAATACAAACATAAATGAATCCATCTTCACTTGCTTTGACTAGCAAGCTACTATCTGCCTTTGATGCTTGAAATCCAAGATCATTCAAGAATTTTACAAGCCTATAATTCCATGCCCTTGGGGCTTGCTTTAATCCATACAAAGCTCTCTTGAGCTTACACACATAATTTGGATTCACTTGATCTTTGAATCCATCTGGTTGCTCCATGTAAACTTCATCTGAAATGTAACCATTCAAAAAAGCATTTTTAACATCTAATTGAGACAACTTCCAACCTTTGCAAGCAGCAATTGCTATGAGGGTTCTGATTGTTGTCATCTTTGCCACAGGACTATAAGTCTCATCATAGTCCACTCCATATGTCTGTGCATACCCTTTCACAACAAGTCTAGCTTTGTACCTAGACACACTTCCATCTGCAAATCTTTTTGTTTTGTAAACCTACTTACATCCAATAATTTTTTGGCTATTAGGTTTAGGAACCAGATCCCAAGTCTGATTCTCTATCAATGCATCATACTCCTCTTGCATGGCTTCTTCCCAATTCCTCTTGCCTTTAGCTTCATCATATGTAGATGGATCTTCATCTACTTTTATCAAATAAGCATAATCTTTAGTAGTCAAGAATGAGGTGTCATAGCTATACCTTGTAGGTTGCCATTTGTGCCTAGATGACCTTCTAACTTCTGCACTTCTTGAAGTCTCTGGTTCATCACATTCTGGATCAAACCTTGGCCTCTCTTCAACTTCAACCTGTACTTCATTATTTTCATTTTCATCAAGTAATTGAATCTTTGCTTTACCTTTCCTTTGATCCACTACTTCTTCATCATCTGCATGTACATTGTATTTACCTGCATACCAAGTATCTTGCTCATCAAATGTAACATCCTTGGATACAAGAAATTGCTTTGTGGATGGACTCCACAACTTGTATCCCATTTGTTTATCATCATAACCAATGAATACATAGTTTTCTGCCTTAGGCTCCAACTTATGCCTCAATTGAGATGGCACATAAGCATATGCCAAGCATCCAAATATTCTGCAATGATCGAAGGTAGGTTTCTTACCCCACCAAGCCTCATATGGTGTCATACCTTGCAAAGCTTTACAAGGCAATCTATTGACCAAATATGTAGCTGTATTTACAGCCTCTGCCCACAAATAATTTGGGCAATTCTTCTCTTTCATCATGGACCTTGCAAACTCAACAAGAGTCCTATTTCTTCTTTCTGCTACCCCATTTTGTTGAGGAGAGTACCTGCAAGTAACTTCTCTCTTTATACCTGCATTCCACAAGTAATCATTGAATTCATTTGAAAAATACTCTCCCCCTCCATCTGACCTTAGTCTCTTCAATTTTTGACCTGTAATCCTTTCTGCATATGCATGATAGTGTTTAAATGTATTAAACACTTCTGATTTTTTCTTTAATCACATAAATTGTGATCCATCTGGTAGCATCATCAACATATATGACATAATATCTTGAACCATTTATACTAAAGTCCTTTGAAGGACCCCATACATCTGTATGCACCAATTCAAGTCTTTTCGAATACATAAACCCATGCTTGGAATAGGATTGCTTATGAGCCTTACCTAATTGACATGCCTCACATCTGTATGTCATGTGTTGACCTGCAATGTTAGGCAACCCAAGCACTGAATCATTGTTAATCATTTCTTTGATACCTCTTTCATTGAAGTGTCCAAGTCTTTTATGCCAAAGATCCAATTCTGACACCTTCTGCTCTCCATATGTGAACATAGCATGCCCAACATTTCCTTGTACCTTCAATGTGAATAGCCTCCCTTCTTTCTTTCCTGTAACAACCTGTTTATACCCTTGACTAGGGTCTTCAACATAGACTCCATCATTGGTGAATCTTACCTCATATCCTTTTTCCACAATTTGACCTACACTGATCAAATTCTTTGGAATTGTGGGAACATAAAGTACCTTACTCAGAAGAGTGCTCCCATCTTTAGCTTTGACTGAACCAATTGACTTTACCTTGTGCTTTGTATTATCACCTGTCTGAACTGTATGATTAATTGCATTATGATCTAGGTCAGTCATCAAAGCAATATTTCCACTTAAATGATTACTACATCCTGAATCAATGTAAAACACTCTCATGTCCTCATGTGAGGTCTCATATGTTGCATTCATAATGAGAGTCGAATCCTCCTTCTGATCTGATGCATAGTTATAGTAGGTGTTGTTATAGGATTGGTTTTGGAAACTTCTTCCTCCACCTCTTCCAAAAGAATTCCTACCACCTCTACCTCTGAAATTTCCTCTCTGAAATCTACCACCTCTTGCTCTTTGATTAAAGTTCTGATAATTACTATTATTCTGATTATTGTGCCAACAATCATGAGATAAATGATTGGTCTTACCACATATCCAACAAACTCTTGCATTATCTTTGTTATTTCTGCCTCTTCCTCTACTTCTTCCATTTCCTTTTCCTCTTATGAAATTTGCTTGGTTTGAAGTACCTTCTTCTTCACCTGATTGTTGCTTCCCTTTGTTAGCTTTCTTCTTGTCTTTAGAGTACATTGCATGACCTGCACTCTTATCAACATCTCCTTTGATATCATTCTCAAAAGTTAGCATATGACCTAACAATTGATTCAAATCAGGAGTAAAGTGATCTAATGAAAGTTCTGTAGATAAAATGAAAGGCTTCCACTTCTCATCTCCTCTTAGCCCTGTGAGAATTTGTCTTACCAATTTATCTTCTTCAATATCTTCATCCACTGCACCTAGAGAATCTGCAATGTCCTTCATCTTTGTCACATAATCAGAGATTGATTGTGAAGCCTTCTTCTTGAAGGTAGTAAATTCTGCCCATAGTGAAGCCTTCCTTGATTTGGTTGTGTTTTGGAAATGCTCCTCCAAAGCATTCCAAATGTCACATGCACTTTCAAGTCCTCTGATGTGAGGAAGCAAATAGTCATTGACTGCCATGTAGATTATGCTCCTTGCTTGAGCATCCTTCTTCATCCAATT